>KZ805372.1:0-173674 GCA_003073855.1 Periconia macrospinosa
ATCGACTCGCATGCCTGATCGACTCGTATGCCGATTACGTTACTTCTTTTATTAATAAAAAAAGGCCGTGCGTAACTATGCATCTCCCTTATTATACTATAATAAATTATATAATTTTAAATATAAGCTTATAAGTATACTATCTATAATATACTTTATTTTTAGAAAATTTAAATAAGTAGGTTTAGCGATATTAAAAAGTGGGGGCTTATGGTGGATTCCCACATGTGTATACAGGTCAGGGTCATGTGACCCGGGTCATAGTTGATCCGGTCCGGAGGTCCGTGCGCCCATCCGTACATAGGGCTGCCTCCCTCCTACACTTACTAGGCAGCCTTCTATTTTATGAATATCAGCCAACCACCCCTCACAGGGCTAAAAAAAAGAAATTTTATTAAAATCTAATATATCTCTAGAACCACTTAGTTAATATTTCTAAAAATTTAAATTTAGATTATTTATAATAATATTTATAATATATAAAAGTTTTAGAATTTATTATAGTATAATAAAGGAGATGCACAGTTACGCACAGCTTTTTTTTATTAGTAAAAAAGGTGATTAACTCACTTACCTAATCGACTCGCTTACCTAATCAACTCGCTTACCTAATTAACTTACTTACGTAATTAACTCGTATGCCGGTTACGTTATATCTTTATATATCTTTTATATTTTAAAATTTCTAATTTTTTTATATTTTTAGGCTATATACTACTATTTAAGATAAAAAAAGATAAATAAAGGATAGAAAGTAATAGAAAGTAATAAAAAGTAATATAATTAAAGGTAGTAAAAAAAAAGAGTAGAAAGAAGGAAAAAAGTAAAAAAAGATGTCTCTAGATAGAGATTTTTTATCTAATTTTATTTTATTTTTACTTTTATACCTATTTAAGATTAGTATAAAAGTATTTGTACGGTATAAATAAAAATTACTCGTACATACGGACCGTACATACGTGTTTTGTATATACGTACAGTACACTATGCCATCCCTAGATTAAAGTCGATAAACTCGGGCTCTATAGGTGGGTGAGCTTAAGGTAAAGTCGATGAGCTTAACGCAAGGACAGATGTGCTCAGCTTGTTACTAATAACTACAACATTAGAATGCTTAATTATTCAAGTTAACTCTAAAAGGAAATTTCCCATCTCGCTTTATAAAAATAAGTCATTTTCGAATTTCTCTAATTAAGTAAAGTCACTTACAATAAGTTCATTTTTATTAAGTGCTTGTCAGATCTTACGCGCCGATAGCTATAGTCAATTAACTTGTTATGGAGCTCCTTGAACGAACTCGGCCTCACCATTGACTAGCGCAGAGTTTCTATGATTAATGTATTAGAAATTTACAACTTAAATCTAATTTTTTGTGTATAACTAGAACATTTCATAGGCAAAGAGTTGTTACACGAGTAGAAACATCACCACCGTTAACTAGAATTATGTGCATGTACAAGAGTAGACGCTAAAAGGTCGGCTGTCAGCCCAAGGTCGGATAATTGTGACAATGTAGGCGAGCTTTTAGCCCTCTATGGTCAAGGTTGAGATCCATTCAGACGACCTATCGCAACGGTCGTCAGAATACCCATCCCTTTAATTACGTTCGTATTTGTGTAGTTTGTTCGTCGTCCTACCTTTTTTTTCCAACAGCTATACTGATTTTTTTATTGTTTTTGGAATATTGGTGTTGAGCATTTGTCCAGGATCGAGGCAACAAGGCCATCCGCATGGTCAAATGATCTGAACTTGAACAATCCAGCGCCTCAAGAATGAGCTGGTACAGAAACTCAGATTGTACAAGACTATAGACTAAGAAATAACCCCATGATTCTTGCAATGTCGGTCCATAGAGTATCTTGTGGGGTACCTTCGAGCTAGCCGTATTGGGTGCTAGACGCCACGTGACGAACCAATAATCTGTTCAACCAGAGAAACAAGAAGGCATACGCGTTACAACAACCTACACAACTTGAACGGATTAAACTCGACATTCTTTATTTTAAATTAAAGGAACCTACGGCGAGTTGCCCTGACTGGACTGTGGTAATCTCGACATCCTTCCATTGCAATTTGGCGGCGTGAGTATAAAAGGCGGATGGACAAAACGGAGGCGGCCGCGAACCGGGGGCAAACCGTTCTTGGCTCGAAACGGCCAGCTGAAGAAGAACTGAAGAATGCGCCCGACACAAAACGGATAGACGGTGTGGATAATGACACTGCAGAATCAGAGGAGAAGCCTGCTGGGCCCCGGAGAGTTCCGTTCCCAGAGAAGGTATGCAGACTATTTTATTGAATGCCTCAAAGCAGTCTTCTGACATGTATGATATAGCCTGCAGTTATTGAAGAACGGAATGGAGAGATTGAGTTCAGGGTGGTCAACAATGACGGCGCCAGAGAAAGCACCATCATTCTCACAGGTCTGAAGAACCTATTTCAAAAACAACTCCCCAAAATGCCGAAAGACTACATAGCACGTCTTGTGTACGATCGCACACATTTGTCTCTCGCCATCGTCAAGAAGCCGTTAGAGGTAATTGGTGGCATCACATTTCGAGAGTTCCAGAACCGGAATTTCGCTGAGATAGTGTTCTGCGCCGTGTCCTCTGATCAGCAAGTCAAAGGATACGGCGCACATCTCATGGCCCATCTAAAGGACTACGTGAAAGCCACCTCAGGGATCATGCACTTCCTCACATACGCCGATAACTTCGCGACGGGGTACTTCCAAAAGCAAGGCTTCACCAAAGAAATCACACTCTCCAAATCCGCCTGGATGGGCTACATCAAAGACTACGAAGGCGGAACGCTCATGCTCTGCACGCTACTCCCCAAGATCCGCTACCTCGAAGCCGGCCGCATGATCCGCAAGCAAAAGGAAACCGTACAAGCCAAAATCCGCATCCTAAGCAAAAGCCACATCATCCACCAACCACCACCGCAATGGGCCAACGGCGTCTTCACGCCCATCGATCCCCTCAGCATCCCCGCGATCCAGGAAACGGGCTGGTCGCCCGAGATGGACGCCCTGGCCCGCGAACCGCGCCGCGGTCCCCACTTCAACGAGTTCCGCCGCTTCCTGTACCAGATCCAGAACCACCAGTCGGCGTGGCCGTTCCTCAAGCCCGTCGACAAGGACGAGGTCCCGGACTACTACAACGTCATCACGTCGCCCATGGACCTCACCACCATGGAGGAGAGGCTCGAAAACGGCGCCTACATGGAGCCCAAGGATCTCGTCGACGATCTCAAGCTCATCTTCACAAACTGCAAGAAATACAACGAGCCCACGACCGTCTACGCAAAGTGCGCCGTCAAGCTCGAGAAGTACATGTGGCGCCTTGTGCAGGATATTCCCGAGTGGTATGATTTGACGGAGAAGTGAAGGCGGTTGTGGAGAAACGTGTTTTTTCTCTTTTGTACGTTGTATTAGTCAAATTCATGAATTGCATGCTCGTGCACCTTGGTCTTGTGCAACAAAACAGTCATCTATGGCTCGGTTATATTTGGGAGTAGGATTATCTCTTGATTGCTTGAAGCTACGTGGAGTTTTACATCCATGCCAAATTCGTTGTCTGCTGAGAAGAAGCGGCGCGTGCAATCTAACGTATGTACTTGCTGGTCTTAGTTGGCACCGAACAAAAGAATCAAGGAGCGCTTGAGTTCAAATACGTCCCTATCTAATCTACTGCTGGTGTAATCTTGCAAATGGGTTGGAGATGATTTAATGGGCAAATAATCAATTTTTTTTTATCGATTTACGCACGTTGGGTGAAGTTGGCGGAAATGTTTTTGTGGTCTAGCAGATGACGAATGCACATGTGTCATGGAGAGAGAAAGTGGTGAAGAATTACCTTGTTGCCGTGCTGAAGTCGAAAAATTCTCGGTAATATAAGCGGCATTGGAGGGATGATATCGGAAGTTAGACTGAAATCAAGGGGGAAGTGAAAAAAAGAAGAGGGAGGGTGAAGCATTAAACATTGATTGCAGTGTAGATGTTAACCGAGAAAAATGAGAACATTTTTTTAATCGTGAAAAAGCAAATCAAAAACGAATCCTTCATTGGCGTCCATATTCACCGTTTCCGTGCCATGTTGAAACGTCAAGACCAGGTGGTAATGTTTACCACAGGTACTTGGTTAACTTCGTTGAACCTCACCTACTCGCTGAATTCCAAGCATTTCTTCTAATCAACCACAATTTCTTCTTCACAGCGTTGAAACCCAGGGAACAGTATGTTCAGATAGATCTGCGATCATCACCACCACATTTTCGAACATCTGCGATGTATATAATCCCCTCTCACAGCATACATCCTACGACGCCCTCGAAATGCCGAATTTCTCCAATTTGATCCTCGGCAAGACACCCGCCAGCGTCAAAACGCTAGCCACAATGACCGCCCAGTGCTCAATATGCAAAAAGATTAGATTATACGTCGTCCACGTGGCCGCAGACACAGTGGCGAGGCCTAGGACCGCAATGATGTACCCGCTAGCCCGGTGGTACTTCCAGACCTTCTTCGCCTGATCCACGCCGCCGTACACGCTCGGGGTGTAGTACTGCGTGAAGCCGACGATGGCCTGAAGGAAAATGGCGATGTAGAAGATGAGACCGAGAATAGCATGTGGGGACTCGAAATGCGGGTGGTAGCCCGGTCCCTGCTTGTTGATTTCGATAATGATCAGGCCGCTGAGGAGAGCGGAGAGTCCAACGATGTGGAAGAGGAAGTGGGCGAGAGTTCCCGCGCGCTTTTGCGAGGGGGTGTGGGTTGGTTGGAGGACGAGGGCGGCTTGGGTTACGACTAGGAGACCGGCCGAATTGAGCAGTGGATGTGCGGAGACGAATGCAAGCTCATGGGTGAATATAGCGCCCCAGATAATGCCGGCAAGGATCCATATTCCAGCCTGAGCGAGCGGTGCTGTGCCTGTACCTGCTGTTAGAACTGTTCTGAGTTCTACTGGAAAACAGTCCCCACATACCCAGCCAGAGGTTGAGCCATAGACTCTGTCCTTCTACCTGGCTTGCATCCCCTCTTCGTCCCAGCAGCGGCTCTTGTTCACTGGCCCCATGTCCCGCTAATGAGTTGACATTCTCCGGGATACCCGTCGCAGATGCCATTGTGTCTTATGTCAAAGAATTCGCCAACAGAGAAGAAAAGGGTATGTCCACAAATAAGGGAATGAGAAGAAGAGGGGACAGAGCGTACCCGGGCTTATGAAAGGAAGAGAGGGGGTGTTTGTTGGTTGGTAATGCGGACGATTTGGGATCCCGAAGCTCGCGACGAGCTTGAGGACATGCATGACGACATTACGAACTGGCCAATCAGGTATGAGATGGAATAATCATGCAGGGGCCCCTGCCGCTAGCTGGAGGTACCGTGGTGGGGAGCGGTTAGCCCGAACCATTCTTGATGCCTTCACTATCCGGCGTTTTGATATCGCCAATAGATATTTAAGATTTAATAAAATGAGCTGGTACCCAATGTCCTGAACATGCTACAGGGAGAAGGTAGAGATCACAGTACAATTGTATTGATTGTGCAAAGACGATGGACGCGCGGCACTCTGAGCTCATACGCATGCTTAGTGAGACAAAAGAAATAGTGTTCGATACTTTCTAACAAAAGAGCTGCCTGCCGTGTGCGGTGCAGGTCAGAACCGTCTAGTGCACTACAAACTTCCAATGTACAACTAACACAATGTATCGATGGCAAGGTGCATCGTCATCCAACAATCCAGCCGCCCTCCAAAACGCCCCGAAAATGCAATCAAGATGCAATCAATTATATGCTGCCGAGGGCCAAACATGGTGCGCTTCGTACTGCAGAAAAAAAAGGTAAAGATATATGATGCGTTTAATACATTTCATTCCAAATCCTCTGGCCGCTTCACCGGGGAAGCTCGAGATGAGCTTTCGCCTGCAGGTGCTTGGGGTGCGACGCCGCCTGAGTTCAGCTGCAAGCTGTTCCGTAGCAAGGCACTAGTCTGCATGCTGGCTCGTGGGTTGCGGTCAGGGTCATGGGTATCGAGTGGCGCATACTCTTGATGCGCCAGATGCACCTTACTTCTGGCATCATCCCGCATCTTCTGTATCTTGAAGTAGTTGTAAGCACCGATACTGATGATGGTAACGAAAAGACCGGTCAAGTTGATCGGCGTGAGTGGGTCGTGGAAGACAAGGTTCGCGGTCGTGATGGTCACCACCTCCTTGAATATACCACAGATGCTAAGAGTAACGACGCTGGTTCGCTTTAGCAAAGCAAATTCGGATGCTGTCATGAGGAATGCAAGAGTTCCAGGGAAGAGCAGAATGCAGATGCCGAGGAATGTGCCTTTGTTGTCAAAAAGTTTCGAAAGACCTTCAAAAAGAGCGGGGAAGCCTTCTACTGGAACAGCCAGAACAAAAAGACTGACAAACATGACCGGGGCTAAAAAGAAAATTGAGGAAAAAGGATTGGCCGTTGCGGGGTTGCGGAGAAGAAGAATTTGGGTGAGAGACCAGCGGAAGCCGGAGGAACAAGCTGAGGACATGACGAGAATAAAACCCCGCGCGTCGAAAGCCGTCTCGCCAGCTACCATCATGACCACACCGATCGTCATGATCCCAATTATGATAACAAGCCTCCAGGATGGTTTTTCGAGGCGGAAAAGGAAAGCGAAGACTAAGACGAAACCGAGAGCGGATGATTTACACATGGCTGTGGGCCTGTCAGCATGTATCGTCATAGATGGAGTTATGTAGCCTTACTGAAAAAAGTTAAAGAAATGAACTTCAAGCTCATGTTACCCAATCCAATATCCATGCCCGTAGCCACACCACATGGCCCAAGACGACTGAAATAGAACCATTTGGTCATAAGCGGCTTGTTTGGGTCGACCGGTTCCACGCGAGCTCCAGGCTCGTGTGTACTGAGGGAATCGTGTCGGGGGCGCAACGAAGGTACCGCGTAGAGGACCAAAGACGCGAGGGAGAACTGAACAATCATATGTAGACAGGTTGTGAACAGGGGGAATGGAAAGATGTTTTGCGTCTGACCATCTTCCTTTTCTTCCTTGAACATCCACTTATTGTACACGGAGATGGAGATGGAGAAAGTGTACCTGGAGCATTGTCAGCAATGAATCAAGGTAGGAGATTCCACATAGGCTCACCAAAGCCCGATCAATATTGCGTTGAATGCCATGGATCGAATCACTGATTGAGTCGCAGCCTTCTCTTCCTCCTTGGTCAGCTTCCCGTCGGGAACTATCCTCTGGTCGAGCAAGGTGTTTTTCCTCTTTCTTCTCCTTCTTCGCCTTCTGTCTCTCCCAGTCAGGCCCGTCTCCTCATCATCCTCCAAGCCGTCTCCACTCATATCGTCGAGTTCAAGGTCGTCACTTTCCGTCTTGTCCGTCGAATCCGAGCGATCGCTGTCGGAGTCCCCTTGCTCCTCAGGGATGTTATCGGAACGCCGCTTCTTGTGCGTTTTTGGATCTTTATTATCTTTGTTCGAAGGACCCGGGGCGCCCACTAGGGAAGTAGAACGTCGGCGAGCGTGGGAAGCAGCGGGCTTGTCGTCCATAATGTTAGGGGTCGGAGGCCGCACCAGGGATGCGATGTGGGCGCGAGGGCGGTCTAGACGACCACCGCGTTCGCTAAGGATATCAGAGTCGGTGGAGGAAGGAGGATTGGAGAAGGTTTTGAGGGGGAAGTCATCGGCGGGGTGCAATGTGTCCGGGGCAGCTGGTGAATCTGAAGAGGTATGTAGCCAGTGGACGACCGAGTCGACGGTCATGCCGCTGAGCCTGGGCGTGGATCCCTCCCGAGTTTAGCGTGACAAGCTTGGCGACCCACGGCCGAACTGTGGAGGATCAGCTGGGCAGTCTCCTGGTATCTGTGTACTAATAGGGTGATACCCCTGACCTGAGGGAAGGTACTGCGACGAGGACGAGTTTTGGGAATGCTTCACCGACTGCGGTCGCTGGATTCACAGGCGTGTTACAGGTTACAACGGCGCTTTAGTCCACTCCTCTGTTACATGTCGGGCTCGTTTTGGCTTAGTCCAGCTGGTTTGTTTGGCTTAATCAGCCTCGTACCTGTCCATTCCTCATCCCTTCATCTCACATACATTCGTCTAACAATATCATCACTCGCCATTGTGCAAAGGGGCGCATAGTTACGATTTGCATTCTCAAAATATAATGTACGTCTAAATCGATGCAGACACTGCATCGCTAGACATGTGCCAATGAGTAATCCAACCCACGCCCGTGAACCAAACTCCTTCAAATGCATAGCCGACCAAAACATTCTCTCCAACGCTGCACTCAAGCAGCGGCAGGCGGAGGCACAGGTACGATTGGGAGTTGCTCAATCTGCCGTATCAAGAAACTCTTTTCATCCATAAACTGTTCGTCATCGGTTCGGTCCTCGAGAAAGTTTGGCAGAAAGCGCAACAACTTATCGCGGTTGCTAATGAGAATGCGCTGCACAGCGACCGACTTGTTGGGGTTGGCAACAAACACCTAGGCTACTGGTTAGCCCAAGCCAACAAGAGTCAATTGGTCGCATCCCGACACATACCTTGAAAACGTGGAACCCCTCGTAATTAATCATCCGCCTATCATCTCGCAACAATTTCATAATGATCTTGAGGTGCTCCCCCGAGTCCACATACTGCGTCATCACACTGTAGTTGGCGCGGTCGAGAAGAATCTCGCCCAGTAGCTTAATCGACTGGCGCTTTGTGACATAACTTTCCGATTGTACCAGAATCGAGTTGTATCTCGAAAAGAACATATCAAAATTGGTTTGGAGATATTGCGCGACTAGCGCCTTGTGCTTCGTAAGAATGTCCTGGGTGGTGTCATTAGCTCTTGCTTGAAGTGATCATGATCGTGGTATTTACCCTAAAAGTATTGAATGCGTCGGCGCTGACTTCGAATGCACCTTTATCTATCCAGTCAAAGAATCTCCAGAAGACCCCGTTCCCAGATGAAGGCTCGTCTGGGTTCACATCTCCCAGGTCCCTGGTCTTGCCGTCTGTTGTGGGCTCGTCGTATAAGAGCAGTGCGGCGATGGAGTCGTACTTAAGGGCTTCACGCAGAACACCCCCGCAGGGCATTGCGCTCTCTCGACGATCGTATCCTCTGCATAGTGATATTATGATTTCCGGTCGAAATTGTATGACGTGGTGTAGCACTTGCGGATCAGAAGCCCCGGCGGGTTTATAGCGAAATGCGGTCGAGAATATGACTTGTGCGTCTTTTCGAGACTCGAAGGGGAGTTTGTGGATGTTGTTGGCAAGATAAAAGAGCAGGTCCTCTTGGATGATAAAACTAAGAAGTTGGAATACCAGCTCCTGGTTAACCTCAGCCTCTGTGAAGTAATTAGTGATTGGACGTGGTTGAAGAGACGGAGGTCGGATTGGTAACGGGCGAAGAATTCGAGTGAAGTACCTGGTGTGCCTTGAAGCCGGAACTTCATCTGCTGAAGGTCCCTCGCCAGCTCTTCTTCCACCTGCCAGCCGATTAGCATGCGTGTGTGAAACATGGCTTGTGAGACTATCGAACCTTGGGGTTGGGCTTCAAGTCCTCGCTCAGCTGCAGAGTCAGCTTCTTGGTAGACTGTACAAGTTCGGCATGGCTCCTCTGTCTGTTGCGGAATAGGAACGCCATGTTGGTTGCGCGGTTATGGTCGAGCAGTGGAGAACAAAGGTGGGATGAGATGGAGCAGCGGGAGTGGTGGAGGGGCTTCGTGCGACGCAGCTATGCCGGCAGCTGCTATCGGAAGAGACACAACATGTAGGTACTGTGATGGGAGGAGGGGCACCGAGGACTGGATTCTGTCGTTTCCGGTGCACAACAAAACGGGGTGGTTTGTTGTTGTTGACATTCACAACATTGGCGTCGTGGTTCTGGGGGCCCTGGTCCGCTTGCCCTGCATGTGCCTAAAGAGCAAGCACAGCAATGGACAGCAATCCTCCCACATTTTGGTTGCGGTCGCCTGCGCTAGCCTCGGCCAATCTACACCACCGACCCCTGGGCCAATCACAGCGCAGAGCCACCGACACCCAATGCCTTCATCAGCAGCGATCATGGTGGATTGTGTCTTCCACGAAGGAACTTCAAGCCAGGCTGATCATGTTACAGTCTTTTGTTCTAAGCTAGGGTATTCCAAGTACATCAATCCATCAATCGCCGATATTGCCCTGGTGTCTGTCTAGCTAACTACACGCACACAAGCCAACCCCTAAATCGAAACAAGTGCCATGTAGTGACACTATGTATACATGCCATACGGAGACATGCTGAAACTGCCCCATCACTCTGCAAAGTAAGCATGATCTAGAGCCTATATTATGCTTGAATTAGCAGATACAAACATGTGGCTGCAATTGCTTATTCCTACCTGCACCGCGCTCAACCTCTGCCCGCTTTCATAGCGAACCAGTTTTTTCACCAAGTCGCATTCATTCTCAGAGACGCCCGGCAAAAGGTCAGACCATGCCTGTGAAGCATATTCATGGAATTGCACTTTCCCCCAGTCTGGAAAATCTGCAGCTTCCTACCTGACGTCAGTAATCAATACGCCCAAGATTGGTTTTCATATATCATACAGGCCACACAACAAGGTCTGGAGTGCCCAGCTTGCTGAATGTGCTTTGAATCAGCGCAAGATCACTGCCTAGCTCTCCAGAATCGAATAATGGCGGGTGGCTGGGTACGACCGCTTCAGCAACTGTACAGCCAGCAGCCCACATGTCAAGACTGCATCCGTATGCCTTGTTTCCAAAGAGCAGCTCGGGCGGCCTGTAGGAAGTGGTTCCCACATCCGTGATTTTGGAGTTGGGAGCTTCGGAGTCCACGTCGTCAGGAGCCCATGCGATGCCAAAATCAGTGAGATAGGCCGGTCCATCTAATGACTTGAGGAGGATATTTGAAGGCTTTACATCTCTGTGAATGATGCCTTTCTCGTGCACAAAGGCCAGTGCTGAAAAGAGACATTTTAGGGTAGTTCGAACCTGTGCTTTGGATAGTTTGCCGCTTTGCAGGAGGTCATGAAAATCATATTGCATAAAGGGGAAGACGAGCACAAATCGGGACCCGGCCTCACGGAAAGCTTCAATGAGGGGCATTACGTGCTGTGATGCAGACCTTTTTAAGATTCGAGCTTCACGCGTAGAGTTGTGAGGAGGCTCCATCATGGACGGAGTGGTGACTTTCAATGCCACCAATCTCCTGTTAGAAGGTGTAGTTGAAGGGAAGTAACCATCTCCTTGCGATGCGGTTGCTTTGTAGACAACGGAGAACAGGCCCTCTTGGTGGTAAACGGCATTTTTGTAGCTTCCGATATCAATGCCACTCGGGGTGGGCACGTACTCTTCATCCTAGAAGAGGTTTTAGCATCCAGGTGCCGTTTGCCTCGAAGCATTCTTACTTCGGAAGTCGGAAATTCGAGAGTTGCTGGTTGCAAGTTACTTATTCGCTCATCACACATAGACTGGTAGTCTTCCTAAGCACGGTCAGGCTTATGATGTTATGGTGGTCTGGTAAGAATCATGCATTACAGAAGACTGAGCTTGATCGTATATGTTTGCTTCCAGCAAAGTTGCTTCACGCCTGGCTTCGGCTGCTGAAAGGGTCGGATCAGATGCCTGGTAAGCGGCTGCTCTATAAAGTGGTCAGAGGGCAGACATATCAAGACTGTGTCTACCTAGGTAGTTAAAGGATCAGAACTAGTCGAGAGGCAGTGGATGTTGATGTGAAGCATGTATCTTACGGGGTCTCCCTGGCCACTTTGGGCTCAGGCGTTGCAGGCCCCGCCACGTACAGATGATACTTGCATTTTCGTAACGGTAGACAACCTCGCAGAGAAGCCCAGGCTTGTACGCCAGTCGGCTGGATTCATGGCCGCCATTGCTGTAAGTAAGGAAAGGGGAAGGTTCCGCTGCGAAGTCTAAACGCGTGGTATAATTGCTTGTACATGGATGGATGGAGGTTGCCGAGGAGAATAAAATAACAATCAAGTAAGTACGGGTACGGTAGGTGCCCCCCCCTTCCCCCCTTGCTACGTTAGCCCTGCCCGCCTCCATCTCGCTGGCGTGCAGCACTGCATCGACCCCATACTAATCGCTAACTTACTTACAAGTAACACCTCCCCGACACGTCGCATCACTCCCTTACCACTACGACATCCTCTTCATTTTTCGTCCCCGCGCAGTGCAGAGCACGTCGAAGCCGTTTGACGTCAACTCCGGACGGCACCGTGGCTGCGCTCTAGTCCCCAAAGCGGACTCGGCCCACTCTGACAGCGAGGGTGTCCGTGCCAGAGCAGAGTGACGGAGACAGCAGGCAAGCTTATTGCACACATTACTAGACAACCACTTCTCCTGGGCAGTTGGCAGGTGGGCAATTCTATGTAAACAGCACCGAATCGGTGTTCTGGTGCTGTCACGCGCGTCCTACCATTCGCCATGGACCTCCAACACAAAGAATATCCAGGTCTGCTGGTACGACTATGGTTCCCGCGGTCCCGTACCGGCCAAGCTATGTCCAGCCATCCGTTGACCATTGTCTAGGACGCTCTCCCGCCAGCGCAAGCCGTCGCCGTCCTCAATGATCGCATGAAACATGTCAGCGATCTGAACGTACACATTGCCGACTGGCTGCAGGTGTGTTGAAATCCCTCTCACTCCGTCGCGCCTGAACGGATGCTAACCGTGCCTCAGGAACGACGTCGAGTCGAGGAGGCCTATGTGCAGGGTCTCCGGAAGCTTGCGAACAAGCACCCTCCGGATGAGTCGTCCAATCTGGGGTACGTTTCCCCGTGGGGCATGGCCGTTTTGGTGTAGCTGTCGTGACATGTGCTGACCCTTCCAGCATCTTCTCGACCCCATGGCAGAAAATCATCGCCGCTACCGAAGCTATCGCCGAATCGCATCATTTGCTCGCCCAAAGAATAGAGGCCGATGTCGAACGCCCTCTGCGCGAATTTACCTCTACGAATCGAGAGGTACAGGCCATGTCCAACATCTCGGGAAACTTGGCCGCGATGGCGCGGGACATTGACAGCGCAAAAAACAAGGCCGAAAAGCTCAGGAACAAAGGATCCAAGGCGAAAGCATCTGCCGTAGCAAGCGCTGTTGGTGAGGTGGAGAATGCTACCATACAATGGGAGTCACAAGCCCCGTATGTTTTCGAAAAGCTTCAAGCTGTGGACGAAAGCAGGCTCAACCACCTTCGCGACGCGCTCACCCAGTTCCAGACCCACGAGGTGGACCAAGTGGAAAGAAACCGCATCAGTGCAGAAGATACGCTCAATGTCTTGCTGAACATAGAGACGGCAGATGAGATTCAGACATGGTCCTTGAGGATACGCAGTGGGGAGCGATTGCCGTTGACCCGCAAAGGTAGCAACGCATTAGGCACTCCATCCAAGAGCCAGGCACCTCCTGTGCCTCCTGTCCCTCCTGTGCCATCTATTCATGCAGACGACGACAAGAGCTCCAAGAGTAACTCTGGTATGACTTGACTCATCAATAACGACCTGTGGGTGGATTGCTAATTGATATTCTAGCACCGGAACCAAAGCAAAGCTCGAATCCACTCAAACGTTTCGGCACGGTCTTAAGTCGCCGCAGACAGAGCGTACATCCATATGGAAGAGCATCTTCCCCTGAGAGGAAGTCGGCCAACAACTTGGGTTCTGCATTCAGCGGTTTTGGGAAGGGCAAATCGAAGGATCGCGATGCTGGCGAGAGCTCGAATCGACCAGTCTCGCCACTACGAAGGCTGTCCTCGAGAAACTCTACCCCGCGCGCATCTGATGTCTCCGGGTCGCCAAAACAGACACGCACTGACAGGGCGAACGGCATGAGCCCTGAACCCCCATCCGAAGACGGTCCGAGCTCTGCTGGTGTGAACGGATCTGTACAAGAAACAATACCAGAATTGAAAGAGCCGCTATCCCCTCCTCCGGCGGCGGAACCTCAGGCAGAAGTACGATTCTTTTTCTCGGCGTTCATTACCTTGTACTAATTCAAAGATAGCCTGCCAAAGATGCGGAGGGATTTTCAGTCCCACCTTCAGCCAGTGATGCAATCACAGAAGCAGAACGGGAAGCGGGCTTGTGAGTAGGCTTGATTTGAACAACACCTATCTTTCTAACGAAGGCAGTTCATCCATGGAGGGCAATGCACCCCCTCAGTTCAAGCTTGACATCAAAAATGCACCTATACAAGAGGAAGATGGCGACCCCAACGCAGCTATGGCAGACATGGCCAACACGTTGCGAGCAGTATGTCGATATCATTCTGCTAGATTCCACCACTGACGATCATATAGCAAGCCGCACCGCCGCGGCGATCTGGCACACTTCGCGGGCGACGCGACGTTCGTAACACCATCTTTGTGCCAAATCCAGCAACGCCTGAGCTGACTAGCATTGGAGAGTTACCTCCCATTCCATCTGGTAGCTCGGCAGCAGCGTCATTTACTACCCCTGCTATCCCGCCACAACCATCCTCTCCAGCTTTCAAGCTAACGCACAGGAATCTTGTGTCGGAGGATCATGCAGCTTCGGATACGCAATCTATCCGCTCCGCTCGATCTCTTAGCAGCTCCACAAGTGCTACTGTGAAGCATCCAGACATGCACGAGCCAGGTCTCAACTCGTCCATAGCAGAAACTGTCAGTACTTGGTTTGAACAAGGAAACGTCACTAAAGCTCTTGTTATTGGGCAAATTGCGCTAGCGTTCAATCCTGTGGATATCGCAGCCGGGCCTTTCGGTACCGAGACCATTCGACTGGAGAATTTCCCCATCCTGGAGAAAGTGGCACCCAACCCTGCCTTTATTGAACAAGTTGTTGATAATCCGGGGAGTTACACGGTCGATCTTTCCAAGATCACCAAAACCTCAGTAGCGTTTCATTACCAAGTACATTTGGAGCCTGAGAATCTGGCTTCGTTTGCCCCTATTCTGCTGTCTCCGCTGTGGAAGACGGAGGCTTCGCAGACATCGGTCATTCTCAATTACGGATTGAACCCCAAATACAACCTGGGGGATGCCACGAGCGTGACTGTGCAAAACCTGATTCTGCTTCTGCGACTTGAACCGGGATCCAAGACTACATCGTGCCAGTCCAAGCCAACTGGTTCGTTCAGCAGAGAGAAGGCGCATATTTACTGGAGATTGGGAGACGTAACATTCACTCGCGATCAGCCGGCGCAAACGATGCGTGTCCGATTCTTTACAGAGGGCGAAGCTAAACCTGGGAATTGCGAGGCGAGGTGGGAGATTTCAGCAGAGCAGGCATTGCGAGTTGGGAGCGGACTGAGTGTCAGCCAAAGTGCACCAGCGAGCGAGAAACAGGAAATTGATCCTTTCGCTGACGCAGATGAGAATGCGCCTCCACCCACACCTGCCTGGAAGGAGGTAACAGGCGTGAAACGCATTACTAGTGGAACGTACATTGGGGTATAGAAAAAAGTTGCGACCAAGAAGAGATATTACTAGGGGCTGTGGAAGGGTTATTCTTGTGTTTGGGGGAATTGCTATTCTTTCACTTCTTAGCCAAGCGCTCTTGTACATACATAGAACGGAACAAACGGGCTTGGAGAGTATGTAGCGCTGTTTTGTACGTGCGCGCGCATTCACATGGCGTGTTGTTTAGTGTAGGTAGGTACGTGTGTTTGACATAATTGTGTAGGGCCGAATCCGATCTTGCATCAATTGATCGAAGTATCGTTCCCACTCTCTGCCCCCACTCCCGACAGCATAATGGCGTGTTCAAACAAGGTTCATTGAATGTACCATCCCAACGTCCCGTGCCGCAGCTGACCAGGCTGCACAATACACGTGCAGTTGGCAAGTAAGCTGGAGTCGGACCTCGTGTTTTTCATGCTTTTACCTCCGGTTCTACAAAACAAGCAGAATAGAGCCGAGTAAGATTCGACTGAACTCTTGTCAGACCACTTTTGTTCATGCTCTGGGTCTCCCCTTCCCTCGCAACTGGGTCTTCCCTCACAATTTATCGATACTTGACGTCGTTGACAAGTTGAATCGACGATGAGAAAGTTGGGTTCTAAATGTAGCAGAGGAACTGCCCTTGATTTTCCCCTTGTCCTTCTTGCACAGTCGCTGGGGTCTGTGGGTTGGCGATTGCAATGCGTTGCTCCAGCCACACAAGGTTCCTCCTCGGATCGGGTTGTGGTTGTTCACTACATCCGATCTTTTTCCCAAGAAGCGGACTTGGCGACTGGGGGTACCTGGGTCCGATGATAACTAATCGACAAGGGGTCTCCGCATCGGAACACCGGGTATCGGGGGGGTTGGTGTAGTTACCAATTAATGATTGACTGGATTGTATTGAACAGATGAGATGGGTCTAATTTCTGATTTGAAAAAACACGATTGAGCTGAATCGCCCCATATACGGCGTGATGATGTGGTGGAAACCCCTGTAGATGTCGTACATAGCTACCTAATATAATGAACCCTGTGGAGCTGAAAGAAATGGACACTGTTACAAAGGAGTGCGATTGAAAAGGCAACAGCCACAGCGCCGTTGGTGCTGCGAGATGGATTGGGCTTGATGGGTTGCTCAAACCAAAGCAATGGTGGACAGGATCCCTTGTTGCGAAGGGTCGTAGGTGGAAACCTCATGACGTCGGCTACGGCCCCTGGAACTGTTGAAGGGTACGCAACTGCACTGACGAACCGGGGTGGGTGGCATGTGTCGAATTGAGTTTGTAGTGGATCGGTCGTGACGAGACGACGTCTAGCAAGTCAAGTAAGTTAGCGAAGTTAATGACTGGCAGTGAGGCATCGACAGCCAAGTGTCGCCCTGTATACTGTACAGTAGCGGCCGCTGTGGCGCACATCTCAATCTTGTTGATGATGATGACTACACAGCAGAAGGGTACACCATGGTGGGATGCATTATTCAATATTGGGTATTTGGTGTTACCGCACTGCACTCATATCCTGATGATGATGATGATGATGATGATTATTATTATTGCTGTTGCTATCCACGTACAGTAGACGGTCAGATGAGCCCTTGAAATTGATTCCAAACCGTCCCCATTCCAGGCCCCGGTCAGGGAAGCCTACAGTACTTACCTAAATTACCACTTCGCACTCGGAACCGCTAGCCCACAGTATTCTTCTGCTGCCCTGCTCTCCCCTACCCTACAGGCTACCGTACAGGGTATGTGAGTACTTACAGACTGTACAGTGCAACTTCAAGTCTGAAAACGTGGCCTGGCTGGCGCGTGTGTCGCCTCCCTGTCGTTTCTCGTTTCTCGTTGTCGTTGTCGCCGGCCTTGTCGTGCGACGTGCGGCTGGGTTTTGGGCGTGGGCGTCGTCGTTCTTTTTTGGTGGCCGAACTTGGCTCCCTGTCTACGTCATATTGCAGGCGTGTAGCACTGTAGCGCTGTAGCGCAGCGCAACAGGGACTCCCTCCATCGCAGCCGCCCCAATAACCCCCAACTGCCTCCATCCACCCTCCCACTGGGCCCACGGTGCTCGACTCCATCCTCCTCTACGCCAGCCCACTAGGCCGAATGTTCACACCTGCATTTCTGCCTGTCCGGCTCGCCCTCTCCTCTATCCCCCCAGACCTCTGCCCTCCCGCCGCATCGCCAGAGGGGAGATAGGGGAATGCAACTATGGATAGGGACTTGCCCTCATCCAACTCGCCGAGGGCTAACGTCACCGACACCGCTCCTTCCCAAGAACACCCACCATCACCGCCGCTACCTTTGACTCGCCCAACCCTGCAGCGCCAGCCCCAATCCTCACTGCCATCGCTCTACCGCTCGCCAAATGACCTTTCTTCACACACACACCAACCCCCCGCCCACACCAACCATGGCGACGTCACATCCGCCCCGGCTATGAGCGACAGTAGGGAAGAGAGTCTTCGTGGCCAGGCTCAGGCTCAGGCTCAGGCTCAGGAACCTGTGGAAGAATTGGCGCAAAATCCAGAAGGCGCAACCGATGAGGTTTTGGAAAAGTCGTCACCAGACGAATTGGAAATTGAAAGACTGCGGAATCTGCAACTCAAAGCCATTCAGAAACAGCAACGAGCCCGTGGGAAACTAGGCGCAAGCGCAAACCCGACAGCAGCTTTGGCACGTCGCGTGTCTCCCATCAAGGAGGAGGAGCCTGCACTCACAATGTCGCCCACGCTCGAAGGAGCATTTAGCAGCCCGCTGCCCACGGGTCAAACCACTTCAACCGAATCGACCGAGTCGACCGAGTCGGCCAGGACCATTCGTGGAAGTGTCCCACCTACTCCTGCAGGTCGATCTCTTCGCACGCCGTCTTATCCATTCCCTACTGTGCCTAATACCCCCATGGCATGGTCTAGCGCCTTCCACCAACCATTCACCAGCCTTTCACCGACCGTCTCCGCCTTGTACGGTAGAGACTTTGCATCACCGAGAGAGCGCATAGCTTCCGAGTCGAGTACTCCCGCCGCGTCAAGTATGCCATTTGCCCCCGGCGATAAACTTCTCAATACTCCTTCAGCTGAGGACCCACGCTACCCGAGTCCGAATATGTATGAGCTGGTCTTACAACTGTGTGCCGAGCCCGGACTCGCAGCTTGGTGGACCAATGTTACGACCATCATGCATGACTACTATGGCATAGAAAGAGCGACGCTAGCAGTGCCAGCCGACACGTCGGATATTGAAAATGTGCCCTGGGGACAGAAGACGACTTTCCATTCTGCCGCACGGGGAGACAGCCCTCAAGCTCCCACTTTTCATGAGTCAACCCCAACTCCTCTACAGGCTCCGTCTGAGCAATTCTCGACTCCAGAGCGGAACGACCCCAGCGACCTTCCGCCAACACCTTTAGCGATCTCTTCAAGGCCAAAGCTGCCATCTCGACATTCTTTTGCTGGGCATGAACGTCAACGGCGAGACATGGCTCTGGATAATTCTTCAGCAAATCTTCCTGTGCGACCACGCGGGCCTCTCAGAACAGCCAGCCATGCGCCTCAATCGACCATGCGTTCGGATCATCCATTGAGGCAAGTATCTCCAGTATCGTTCGACGGGGCTAGCCATATACGCCCAAGCATGACACCTTCAAAAGATCCCACATTTAGCGACCCTGATTTCTCGAGTGTTGGTGGTGTGGATCCGAACGGACTTACAGCAGTGTTTCCTATATTGCGAGCCTTGGATCATGAGCACGACGCGCTTATTGACAATTCTGGTGTGAATCGCGTTTTAGAAAGAGGCCGGGTTGTCACCCTGACAAGGGACTACTCAAGTTCTCTGCCAGCTTCCAAGAACAGCTCTGCGGAATCCGATCTCGAGGAACAACCTAAAGCGTCAGCGAAGCCTTCAGCAATTCCAAGCTCAGAACGGCAACCGAATATGAAAAATCGCCTCGGAAAATCTGGAACTACTGACCCGCACGATATTAGGTTGCAGTCTCGTTATGAAGAATACGAACAATTTCCCACGTCTCCATGGGCGCAATCTCCAGCACCATCTCCAGCGATACAGAATGACCCCGCAGAAAATCCCTTCTTCTCCGCAGGGAATGTAGATGAAGAAACGTTCAACCCCTCCGGTTCATCGCAAGATTATGCACAATTTGGAATAGTAGAAGCGATTGGTGTCGATAAAGCGAGCACTGTTACCCACATCCCTCTTATACACCCTACACTATCCCAAATTATGCAACCCCCTGACGTCACAAGTCCGTCTGGTACTCCGCCAATGTCCCGCAGAGCATCACAACAGTCTACTACGGCAGACCCACTGAAAGAAAACTTCCAGCGTAAAGCACCAATCGCCATTCTGTCTGTATTGTCACCAGTTGTACCCTATCCACGCAACTTAACAAATTCACTCAAGCTTCTTGGGCCTCATCTTGCGACATCGTTCTCTAATGCATGGCAATTCACTAATGCGCAGGCCCAAGCGACTGGCATTAGGCAACGCCGGTTTATAGCTGGGCAACAACGAGGGGGTACAAGTATGCAGGACCCTGAGACCCTTGATGAGCTGTTGCATCTTGACTTGGAAGATGTCACCCATTCTGCTGCCGGCAGCGTCACTAGCCCCTCAGATTATTCTAGCCGATCAAGACAGAGCCCAGGAGGATCCATCACCGGGACACCAGGGTGGGATCCATCATTAGGGCTTTCCAGCAGGCAATCAATCGGCAGCACGCCTGGCTATCTCACTGGTAGCGAGGCCGTTGAGGGTTACTTTGATGCGAAGAAGAAAAGCACAAAAAGCACATCACACTCAGTCTCATCATCTCAGGAACAGATTCGACTATCAGATCATCGACCAGCGAAACGAACGAGTGCCAGTATTGCTGCCGAACTTTCCAAAGACGATACCCCTACACCTACTCCTCGCGGTGAAAAATCTGTCCCTGAGGATGCTTCAGGGACGCGGCGAGCAAGAGTGTTACAGCCACAAGGTGGTGGACAACATCGAGGCCACTCGTTACTACATTCGTACGGCGCAGACTTCAGCTCTTCATTCCAGTCGCTACCAGCGGCTACCACGCCTGCGCGGACCCCGGGCGTCCCTCCAACTCAGGTAAGAGCCAGCTCCGTCGCCGAGAATCAAGACCTTCCTATGCCGCCTCCTTCCGAAAACCTTCTTCGCACCATCATCGATTCTCTGCCCGTACAAATCTTTACAGCCCTTCCGACCACTGGTGCTCTAACCTGGGCCAATTCGAAATTTCTCATCTACCGCGGTCAAGAATCTCATCAGGTCTTGCGTGGGCCATGGGATGCGATACATCCAGAGGATCGCGACGACTACATAGCTCAATGGAACAAGTCTTTGAGGACTGGGCAGCAATTGCAAAAGAAAGTGAGATTGCGCAGGTTCGATGATTGTTATCGCTGGTTCTACGTCCGGGTGGCGCCCTTGAAGAATAAGCGACAGCAAACTGTGCACTGGATCGGCACGAACATGGATTTCCATGAACAGCATCTCGCTGAACTGAACGCGGCGCGCCAACAAGAAACTGCTGCATCAGAAGCTAAATATCGAGCTCTTGCAAACTCAAGCCCTCAGGTAGTCTTTGTGGTATCGAACCGACGTGGACTTACCTTCTGCAATTCCCAGTGGGAGGTGTATTCTGGCCAGACAGAGGCGCAAGCGCGTGGTAATGGCTTCCTTGAACATGTGCATCCAGACGATATCGTCAAATGCAAGCTTCCAGAAATGAAAGAGGACGGCACCGGGGCTGTCAATGTACCAACGTCACTACCTTCCGAACATATACGTCAGTACTCATCATCTTCCGAAGATTCATCCACTGTATCCGAAAAGACCCCAACTAGTCCTCTCATGCAATCACCCGACAGGATGGACATTCCCCAGGCGAAGTTGTCGAAGCTTGCAAGCACTGGTATTCTCAGGATTACCAAGAACGCCGATGGTCGCGCCTCATATTCTACTGAAGTTCGTTTACGCAACAAAAACGACGAGTATAGGTGGCATCTTGTAAGAGTTCTACTGGAAAAATCACTGGCTGAGGACAGCGACGAAGAAACATGGTACGGAACCTGTACGGATATCAACGACCACAAACTTCTAGAGCAAACCCTCAAAGAAACAATGGATGCCAAAACCAGATTCCTGAGTAATATGTCCCACGAAATCAGAACTCCGCTGAACGGCATATCCGGAATGGTGAACTTCCTCCTAGACAGCGTACTAAATGCAGAGCAATTAGAGCACGTGAACATCATCAAAGCTAGCACAGACAGTTTGCTCAACCTCATCAATGACATCCTCGATCTGTCCAAGGTTGAAGCTGGAATGATCAAGCTCACTATGGAGTGGCTTCATCTGCCATCTCTTCTCGAGGAAGTCAACGATCTCAACATGGGATTGGCTATCCAGAAAGGCCTTGAACTCAACTATCTCATGGAAGAAGAAGTGCCGTCTATGGTAAAGGGTGACAAATTTCGCATTCGCCAAGTTCTCCTGAATGTGGTCGGCAACGCCATCAAATTCACGCAGAAAGGCGAAATTTTTGTGCGGTGTCAACTTCAGCCTCCCGAGCGATCAGGTGATCTCAAAAGCAATGAGACAATGATTCGGTTCGAAGTCATTGATACCGGAGGGGGTTTCAGCGAGCACGAAGCCAAATATCTTTTCAAACGATTCAGTCAAATTGACGGTAGCAGTACCCGACAGCACGGCGGTACTGGTTTGGGCCTTGCCATTTCTATGCAGTTTGTCGAGCTACATGGAGGAAGCATGAATGCCCACAGTGTTCCTGGAAAAGGCTCCACATTCTTCTTCACCATCAAATTTGGTATACCAACTGAAGAGGACTTCCCGAAACCGGCTGCTGGTACGCCTGGAACTCCGGCATCAGAACCTGCCACATCTCTTCCACCCGTGGCCGCGCAGTCCTCCTCGCAAAAAGCAATGCTTCCTCAAGCTCTGGCAAATGTTCGTCTAGACCGTATATCGAGTGCATCGTCTGACCGTAGCGACTCCATCAAGTCTCCTGTGCCTAGTCTATCGACTTCAGAACGCTCTCATGAGTCTCCTTCATTGTCCTCCGGAAGTTCCGATCACTCTCTTACTAGTGCTGTTTTGACTGGGAAGTCAAGCCTAGGGTCTGAGAGATCCTCGGCCTCATCGTTTCTGCAAGAAGCCTCTTCGTCTAAGAGTTCGGAGCTCAAGCTTGCTCTACCTGATAAGCGACCAGGCAGCGATCGTGGTATGAATTCAACTGGCTCTACGCCCTCGCTGGGATCAGATGAAACACTTCGCCCCTCTGAACCACGCAGCAGCTCCCCCCATGCTAGTCCACCGCCAATGTTCTCCATTCTGGTTGTATGTCCCTTGACACATAGTAGAGAGGCGACTGCTCGGCATATCAAGAATACACTGCCTGCAGATATCCCACATCAAATTACAAGTCAGCCGAATGTATCCGAAGCTCAAAGAATGATAGGTGGCGACAACCCTGTCTTGTTTACTCACGTTGTTCTCGTACTACATGACACTCTTGAAGTCATTGCCATAATGGACTTGATACTGAACTCCGTGGTCCACGGGAACACTTCGATCGTGGTAGTGTCTGATCCGACTCAGAAGAAGGAGCTTATGAAAGAAGCACCGGCTTATGACTACGACCAACTTATAGCCGATCGCCGGCTGCAATTCATATACCGTCCCCTAAAGCCATCGAAGTTTGCTGTCATTTTCGACCCGCAAAAGGAGCGAGAGTTGAGCACCGATCGTAATCAGGATAGCGCACAACAAGTTGTTTTTAATCAAAAGCTTGTATTCGAAGAACTCAAGAGAAGACTTGGCGGTAAAGGCCATAAGGTGCTTCTGGTTGAGGACAACCATATCAACCAAACCGTAAGATTTCACTCCCGACATATCATAAGGACGTTCGGCTAACGCTGTTAGGTTATACTCAAATTCTTGGCCAGGATATCTGTTGAAACAGAAACTGTGCTTGACGGTGTTCAGTGTACAGATAAAGTATTTTCGAAACCGCCTGGCTACTTTTCAATAATATTGGTGAGTTCTACCTTATCAATCATTTGATATCATGCTTACTTCGTTTCAGTGCGATCTACATATGCCCAACAAAGACGGTTATCAAGCTTGTAAAGAGATCCGCCGATGGGAGAAAAAGAATGGACATCGTCGTCACCCAATTATTGCCCTCTCGGCGAATGTGCTTGGTGATGTCTACGCCAAGTGCGTGGAAGCTGGCTTCAACTCGTATGTCACCAAGCCCGTCGAGTTCAAGGAACTGTCCATGGTCATGATGAAATTCTTGGATCCTGTCGACAAAAACAAGTTGCCCGACTTCATGAAACTGCGTAAACGATGATGGATGGCCTGACCGTATACGCTCTCCATTCTAACTACATCAAAATACCCGCTAAACAAGTCGAAAAACCATATCCTGCATTTCCGCAATCTGCATCAGCGAACCTGGCGTATCACAAAAACTTTTTTTTTCTGGCTTCAAATACACACTCATGCGTAAAGCACGGCGTAATACTTAATAGCATTGGGCAGGGGAAATCATGGGACAAGGACATGAATCACATCGGATTAGGGCTTGGGGGTATGTTCGCCATGCTGATGCATTTACGCTTCTTCCGGTAATTATTTCACTATCATTCTTAGGCTGTGTCTATCTGGGTTCATCTTTTACACCTGTCTCGCCTTCCGTGGGAATGGGTCCCACCAGGATAAGTGGCAGGAGGTGTATCATTCTGAATCATGACACTAGGGGTATCCTCTGTTACTGTTTTTTTTAACATGCTTCTCCCTTTTTTTTTTAACCTGTGTCTGGCCGTTCGTGCTTGAGAACAGCTTCTAGCATTTTGTGGGGGTTGTACCTACTTGTTCCCCCATTGTCTTTCTCCGTCCGGGCTACGTCACGCTTTGCGGGGGAAGAGGTAGAGGGAAGGGATATAACGATAGCGTGCTCGACGTCTGCTGTTCCTGCTGCGTCTTCGTGCTTTGATACATGGTGAAAACGGGTGGTGGTTCTCTCCTGTTACATTTTAAAGACGCGAGGGCTAAGATCGGATTTAAAAAAGGATATTCAAGAATATACGGGTATAAGGAGCGCGTTGGCAGGAGCACTGAATCTAGAGTCGGAATACGAGGGAGCCTGTATGTTTCTTTTCTTTAGGCCTTTAAAGCAGGGCAGGACCAGCTATTGCCGGACGAGATAAAGGAGGCAAAGGGGACTTTTTTATGCGGATGCGGGAATTAATGGAATGAGACCTTGGAAACACGAAACGAGAATGGGGAACTGTACATTATATATACTTCTATTCGAACTAGCTAGGTAGCACATGAGGGGAGTTGAGGACGCTGTGCGCGAAAGAAATATTATGAATTTCAATGTGAATGGTATTTGATGAGGGGTGCATGTGAGTTAATTCTTGAGAGTCTTCTGAATTGGAAGGCTAAATTTTGTGGGTATAGATTGGGTCTAGATGGATTGGGGTGTTTGAAGGTTTGTGCCTAAGTACTTGGAGTATCCCAAAGTAGAGATGAAGGTGGAGATCTCTCCGGTAATTCCTTGGTTAAAAAAAGGGTTCAGGCACGTGTGATTGGGTAGGACCGGAGAATATTCAATGACACTAGGGTATGATTGGTCGAATAATATATGCCTTGGCGATTTTTGGCTATGCATCACGATACGCCCGCCACCTCGAGGCTTGTGAAGACGTAGCGCGTTTCCGTCTTCATTCTCTCCCTATTTAATGTTCGCATAGTTAGCTTTGTGCAACAAAAGATTACACTTCCTTCGTGAGGCCTTGGCTGATCACGGAGTCGTCAGCCTTCCCACTGCGCAGTTTCATCGGCCACAGCCTCCTCGTCCGAGTCCGCAGCGGTCTCGTGTCGACCGTGTTTCACTCTATTTCTTGTCTTTCGTTTCCTCCATAGACGCTATATAAACTTCTATATCGTTTGCGCGACGCATAACTTCCCCCTCGCTCGGTATCGCGATTCTAAATCGCGCCCACAATCGCCGATGCGGTCCTTTACTCTCCTCTCCGCGCTCGCGCTCCTGTCGCCCGCCGTCGTCTCCGGACAAGGCCTCGATATCAACACCACCAGACCCGTCGAATGTGAACGCAAGACTCAAAAAGGGGATAAGATCAAAGTAAACTACAAGGGGACACTGCAGAAAGATGGCTCGCAGTTTGACTCAAGTTATGACCGGCATAAACCGTTCGAGTTCACGTTGGGCGTAGGTCAGGTTATTAAAGGGTGGGATCAAGGTCTAGTCGGCATGTGTATAGGAGAAGCAAGGACGTTGACGATACCTCCTTCCTTTGGGTACGGGTATGAGGATAATGGGCCGATACCTTCTGGTTCCACGTTGAGTATGTTTTTTGGCAGCCAATAGCTGGTTGGTTTCTATCTGTAGGCTGACATGTTTGTTCTTGCAGTTTTCGAGACGGAGCTATTAGGCATCAAAGGTGTTAAAGCTCCCGCTGTGAGACCCACGATTGCTCGTCCAGACGAAGCCGCACAACCTTCTGCCACGCCTGCCGAAGACCCCTCATCGGCATCAACGTCGGCGCCTCCTCCCACTACCGCTCCGGCCGCTGCTGCCTCCGCTACCACCACATCCGACCCAGAAAAATCCACAGCCAGCCCAATGGACAAGGAAGAGAATGGAGAGTGTCATTTGCTGGGACCGTATGCCCTTTTTGTTCAGGGAGCTCTTGGACTGTTGGCGCTTTCTTCGTTAGTAGTGAAACGATGGCGAGAAACCCCCAGGCGGCCTCTCAAGATCTGGTTCTTCGACGTCTCCAAGCAGGTTTTTGGCTCTGCCCTCCTGCACCTGGCCAATGTCTTCATGTCGATGCTCTCCTCTGGTAGCTTTGACGTGGCGGCGACAACTCCTGCGGACAAGGAAGGGAACCAGCCGAACCCATGCTCGTTCTACCTGCTCAACATCTTCATCGACGTACGTAAATCCCCCCAACTTAGAATCTCTACAGGCTCCTAACATGACTAGACCACCATCGGAATCCCCATCCTCATCCTGCTCCTCCGCCTCCTCCACAAAGCCTTCCTCCTCACACCCGTCGGTCGCCCCGCCGAGTCCATCCGCTCCGGAAACTACGGCCAACCACCACGCGCAACATGGTGGCTCAAGCAATCCCTCATCTACTTCCTCGGCCTCTTCGGCATGAAGCTCTGCGTCTTTGTCATCTTCGCCCTCCTCCCCTGGATCGCGTGGGTCGGTGACTGGGCCCTCCGCTGGACCGAAGGCAACGAAGCCGTGCAGATCGCCTTTGTCATGTTCCTATTCCCGCTCATCATGAACGCTGTGCAGTACTGGATTATTGACGGCTTCATCAAGGACCCCGCGACCGAGGACAGCGAATACGTGGTTGCTGCCGCGGATGACAGCGATGACGAAGAGGGCGGCGACGACGAGTGGCTTGAGCGCCACAGGCAGGCTAGGCGCGAACATGGCGTCGATGAGGATGATAGCGATGTTGAGGCTGCGGAGGTGGCGCCGTTGAAGGAGGCCAATCCTACGGCGATTCCTATACGCAGCGACTACGATCCTGAGCATGATGGTGCGCAGGGTCGTAGTGGCAGATGAGTGATTGATGTAATGGGAGGGTTATTGATAACTAAAGAAAAGGCACTTCTCGAATGTTTAATCACTCCTTGTTTCTTCTTTCGCGCTCGTTGCATCCTTTTTATGTAAATATGTAGCATTGCTTTTTAGCCACCACTGGTTCCGTTTGGATACCCAAACCATTGTGTTTCCCTTGCATTGTCAAAAACATCTCGTCTCTTCTTCCTTTACATACATACATACATAGGTACATGCGCATAAATGTCTTCTCTTGAATAGTAATGATATGTAGAAAGTGAATGAACTTTTCCTCCCAAAAAAATGGGGAGAAGGAAGGAAAGGAGTGGCTGTAGATTTCGAACAAGACCATGTAAAGACATGAAGAAAAAGAATTCATTTCCCCATGGAGGGAGGGGGAGAGAGGGGGAGAGAAAGTAGAGAGATTTTAGTATTTGCAAAATGCAGCTAGCTGACTTCACTTTCATTTGCTTCGCCGTGTGTTTTTGATATTATTGGCGTCATCGTCCGATTCGATCCAGCTTTCCCTTTTTACATGTACCTTCTCTTTGTTGATTAACTTACGGCATACATAACGTTATGTGCTTCGTTCCTTCCATGCATGTGTTCCCTCAATCATAATCCGCTTCAAACGTATCGATCGACGAGGAGTTGTTTATTTCCACCTGTGCGCTGTTCACTTTTCCCTTCTCGCTGTCGCTGCCGCTGCCGCTGGTACTATTTCCAGCACCCCGTCGTTTTCTTCCATTTCTGTATTTGCCTACATGTATATCTACCTGTATATACTATAGAGGGTTACCCTTTAATATTTGACTGTTTTTATAAAAATGTGTTGGTGGTCGCCGTTTTCTCAAACCATCATTACCGAAAGAATCCCGGTGCTGCAGGAAAAGTGCAATTGTGCATTTTCTTATTCGTGGGGCTGGACCGCTTGATACTGTAGTTCAAGGAAGGAATTGCCAATTACGCGATCTACCTCGAAAATTCGCCCGGGAGGCGGCGACTTGAGAGCTGATGTGAGACCAAACGAGTTGCTACGCTATATTCTTTTAGCATATGATTGGTCGGCGCAGGGCATTTCTGAAAAGTCCCAGGCTGATGAGCCCAGGCTGACCATTTCCCACACGGTTATAACCGTCGTCCCGATTCCTAGACCGTTGTCCCGAGCTCCGCTATTTGCTATCTTTGGTACCAATATTAGCTTACCATCGTACATTTCCTCTTCTGCTCTAGTGCAAGGGGCCAACTCTGCTGGATATTTCTCCAATTACAGCTAGTGCCAGGGTCTACCTGTGTACGCTAAAAGTTCAGTGCCCATCGGAGCTGGCATGCTCCGGGGTCGAAGACTACAACATGTCCTCTAAAGCCAAAAAGGCGTGAGTCCAAGTAGCTCTGCTAGTCCTCCCCATCTAATCGCGAAGAACGATGCCGCAATTCCACACGTCCGTTATCGAATTTCGTAGCTTGAAAACTGGCCCTAGATATGGAGCGAAAGTGAAGACGGGTTGTATTACGTGCAAGTAGGTTCAATTTCCTCTCTTGACCCAAAACGGAAATGTACGAGGTTCCGCGGTCCCTGTCTTTGCATTCTGTATGTCTAGAACGGAAAATGCGATGTTTAGAAAACACTGGAGACGACGGCCAGTTGCCTTGTTCATACCCAAAGAGCGCTGTCTGCCTCAACTCAATCACGGTGGCGCAACAAATCACAAGAACTGCATGAAGAACTGGCCTGCCTGCCGCTTGCAGTCAGAGCCAACATCTTCCCAACCGCTCGGTGCGGTGGGGTAAACACGTGGAGAATGTTACTAACCTTTCGGGCATAGGAACCGACGCGTGAAATGCGACGAAGCAAAACCAAGCTGCGTAAAGTATGTATACCATAGGGCAGGTTGAACAAGTAAAGCAGAAAACCAACCACACTCACATGCTGACTCAGAGAGGTGCTCGAGCACAGGACGAATCTGCGAAGGCTACACGCGGAGTAAATCTGGCGTCTTGGGCCTTGATCGAAAATCGGTCATTCGCCATGAGTCGCCGCCCGTCCCATCATCGGTAGATGTCCTGTCTGAGTATGGGGAGGGGCTCCAGTACTTTGAATTCTACCAAAACTGCGTTGGCCATTCCATTGCCACCGCGTACGACAGCAACTTTTGGTGCAGAGTAGCGCCTCGAATGGCCCAGACGGAACCGTCCATCCGTCACGCCCTGATAGCATTGGGCTACTTCAACAAGGCTACCACGGGGAGCTTGAAACATGCTCGCCTGAGCGACGAACGCCATGAGACGCTCTTTTTCCACTACAACAAGGCGGTGAGATCACTGATTGAGCGTATGAAACAAATCTCATTCGATCCAGAAATCGGGCTTGTGACTTGTATACTGTTTGTGTGCATTGAGTTTCTGAGGGGGGATTTCATCACCGCCTTCACACATCTTCAAAATGGCCTAAAGATGATTTCGGAGTGGCATCTTCGCCGACCAGGTCGAAAGACGCACAAGAAGGAACAACGGCCAAAATTACGAGCCATTGTTCACAGTGCACTAGAGTCCACGGACATCATGACGGAGTTAATACCCTTGTTCTTCAGGACAACTACCGTGGCTCTTCTCTTCGGCGTTCGCGCAGAGAAAATTATCGAGATATCTTCGGCCATTCCGAAGCAGTTCCAATTCAAGCCTTTCCGCGATGTATGGGAAGCTCGAGCTGTCAGTCTGGACTTTCAAAACGCCGCTTTGATCTTCACCCGCGACAACTCACCTAGGGTCTTTCCGGTCCAACCTTTGACAGGAGAAGCTTTAAAAACCCAAGAAAGTATCCTCGAGAGCCATCGATCCTGGCGGAGAGCCTTTGAAGCATTTGAACGCAACGCAACCCTTTCACCCGCCGAACAAGTCGTCGTCCGCGAGCTCAAAGCGGGCTATCACTGCACCTACTTCTCCGTCTCCTGCATAACATGGGTCAAGCAGTCCGGATTCGACCAGTACCTCTGGGCATTTAAAGAGATAGTTGAGCATACCAGGTTCGTTTTCGACGCAAAAGGGTTGCCAGACCGTACACCACCTACCCTCACGGAACCTCTCCTCGTGCCCAAACCCAGCGGCCACCGCGGCCCACCATCCCGAGGCATTCCTTCTCTCGTAAAACCCTACGCAAACTTCACCTTCGAAGTCGTACTGCTTCCCTGTCTTTACTTCGTCATCCAGCGATGTCGTGACCCGATCATCCGCCGCGAGGCTCTGGCTCTCATGGAGCGCAACCCTCCGAGAGAAGCGCTCCTCGACTACGAGGTGGCTGCCATCGCTGCCCGTCGCGTCATCGAAATTGAAGAGAGCATGGTCGATCCCGCAACCGGGTGGCCTGTCGAGGAGACGCGATTATGGCATGCCGTTGTAGATGGGACCATAGACAACGACGGCGGGTTTTGGATCATGTTTTCGAACGCGGTGTGGATTGCGGGTGGCGGCCCGTCTAACGAAGAAGAGGAAGCTCTATGCAAGGTCCCTCGATCGGATACGGATTTCAGAGGGAGAGTGGATTCGCAGTGGCAAGAGTATTATACTGTGAACGAGTGATTTGGAAGATAAGGAAAGTAGGCGTAGTAACAGAGAAGAAAGAGCATCGAGAAATATGGTAATGATCTAAAGAACCATGCACTAGTACGTACGTTTACTATTTAGATGTAGAATCGCACCCACTATAGATACCACAACATTCAATCGAGTCACAATCTTGTTATCGGAAACAGGCAAACACTTCTCTATGCGCAGCTTCAGCTTCGCTTCGCTTTCCCCCCGCCATCTGTGCATCCCAATACTACACAACACAGCACAGCCTTCTGAGCAGAAATACGCCTCATTCTACGATAGCGAATGAACTTGAGACTTCTGGTAATATCGCCATTGTGGGTTGTTCTCTCCGGTCAGTCCTCGCCGTGATCTTCGCCCAATAATATCGCGGCATTGTAGCCACATGCTCAACACGTGTAACAACCATGTGAGGCTTGTCACATATTGTCGGTTTACCGTAGAAATTCGCAAATAACGGGCGAGCCGTCGTTCTTGGCAGAAGCTAAGCTCTAGTAAGTAGATTCATCCAATTGTACATATAATACTATTCTCTTTTGCCAAGAACGACGGCTCGCCCCTTATTTGCGAATTTCTACGGTATTATAAGTCAAATTATTTGGAAGATGAATCCTACATCACTATGATAATGGTAACCGAAATGTATACCAAAAGAGGTGGGCCATCTATCTGTATTAACAGAGGCGTATTGTCACCTGAGAACGCTGAGCCACTCACATGTGAACAATCGAAATTCAGTTCTGGATCCTCCACAACTCAACTCCACGATTATGAACCACGGTTAAGGGGAGGGGTTTGGACCGAAAGTTGTTGTCCTATAGCAGGTCGCTTATATGTAAGAAGAGGCAATCGATCTACTGAACCACCCTCGCCTCAAAACGGTAAATTCAATCCGGTGTGTATTTCAGCTGTGGCATCCCAGCCTTTCTGACTTCGTATTCGAGAAAGAAGGTGTTTATGATGTAAATATACATAATGTGTATATATCTAGGTCGGTAGATCTGTGCGTTTAGGGTTCCAACATTATTTCTGCGTCTTTTCCAACGAAAATTTGTTCCAAAAGAAGGCAACGAAGTTGATGCAAATGAAACTTTTTCCGTGGTGTTTGGGAGCTTCTTTGTTCTCATTCATCGCAGCCACATATGGTTTACTGTTGAACCAACCTCATGCCACAATTAGAAACCATCAATTCAACACGGATGGATGGACGCCGGTACCCACAAAAAAACCGGAACTTGTCATGGGATTGCTCAGACGGTCCAATGAGCATCTAAATACCTGCGGCTATGTTGATGGCGACGAAGGTAACAATTTTTGGTTGTCATGCTTCTCTCCTACGAATCTAATTGCTAACTTGGAATTCTACAAGACCTAGCGGTGACATGCGAAGGAAGTTCTATTTGCATGCGCAACTCACGACTGTCCTGGTTTGGCTGCTGCACCGGGACATCACTTTCAGATTGCGATGTTCAGACAGCTTGTATAGAGAGTCGGTCAGTGAATGGCTACCCAAATCCGCTCACGTTAGCTTGGTATGTACATCTAGCCTCCAACCGCGAATTTACTAAAAAACAAACTTCTCGTCCATACTTGGATAATTTTAATGATGCTGATACAAGCACAAAAGCACGTCATCCGCCTCTCCATACTGCGGATATTTCTACGGAACCATTTCTGGAGATGTGTATTTCAATTTTGAATGTGCAAGATATTCCTCTATTTCTGCTGAAATCTTTACAACTCCAACAGGGATTAGCAAGAAAGGTGGGACTTCCCCTCCCATACCACGTCCTTCTACGCCTAGCGAGAGAACCACTGCGCCTGTTAGGTCTGATACCACCACCACATCTCCGTCGGTACAGCCAGTGACAACCAGTACTACGCCGACAACAAAGCCACAAACTGCAGGGCCAAGTGTGATTATCGCGACGCCATCCAGTGCAATGGCGCCTGTGAGGAGCACGGAAGGGGCGGTTTGGGTAGCTAGTTGTATGATTGAATTGCTTTCTCTATTGTGTAAATTGGTAAGGGGCGATTGGCTTTAAACTTGGGCCCTAGTCCTGTATAGCGTAGATGCCCAATCTGGCGGTTTGAGAAGGAACATCAGAAAGCCTTTGATCGTAGGTGGTATACAACGATTTTCATTTAGGGGGAAGGAAGCTTGGGGGATGGAAGTAATTGCTAATCACCCAATATGCACTTTCCGTAAGCCAGGGTACGATGCTGTAGAGACCTATCACAATTCCTCTTCCTCTCTCTTTCACTCTCACTTCACATCATCACATTGCATTATCGTTCCAGAAATTATCTTACCAAAACAGCTGTATCAGCGCAAACAGTACTATTCGCTTTCTCCCGTATATACCGTCCACTCGCTACCATGAGGTTCTTTTGTTACATCATGACGATCCTCGTCGCAATCTTCACCTCGTCAGTAATCTTCTTAGCAGTAACGACTGTCGAAATACTCAACGCCCATACGCAAACGATGGGTGCTGTCAGCGAACCCAGCGTGGAAATTTTAACCACCCACGCATTCCAACCCGAACCTATTCCCCAGCGGTATTCTAGAACGAGATCATCAAAGCCGGAATCCGTCAATACAGCCAATCTTGGTGATGCTATCTGTAAGTCTCCCTCCTCAGATTTGTCCATGTTTTATATTCTTTCCCGAATACTAACTGCCACAAGGGAAATTGAAATCGCTGGCTACAAAGGGCACTACCTTGATCACCGGTAACCGCAACCCTTGTCCCACGGATTGTCCGTCGCCAATCCAACCATCAATGAGCCTCGGCACACGTACCAAGAATTACATCAAGTTCATCACGGGATGGATGACGGCGTGGAGCCTTCCCATCTGGTCGATCGCTTGCGGAAGCCCTTGGTGCTGGCTCACACACGCGTTTGATTTTTCCCCCGAGGGCTATTTCGGCGTTTGGTTCAGCATTGTTGTCAGTGCGTTCATGACGTTGGTCGTTTTTTAGGGGATTCGAGACGCTACTACACACCCTGACTTGTTGAATCTCCCACGTGAACATCGTGAGAGGCTATTGAGGGAGGCGAGGGAATTGAGAGAGGCTTGGGCGAGGGGAGAGGGACAAGATTAGGCGGAATGTCGTTGCGTGGCCTACTTCATTCGCTTGAGGGGTTTATTTTCTTCTTCTTATCTTTGGTATCCGATGATGATAACGGTTGGTTTGGCTATCATTGTTGGCTAGAATAGTAATATCGACAAACCGGTCTGAGTTCAATGTATGATCGGCTAATATGCGTGATGTATAAAGTCCATTCTTGGCACTTTCCTCTACTAGCTGTGGAGCATTTCGAGCCCGGCCTCTCCATAGATTCCGAAGCTAAGTGGCAAGCCACGCTTGAAGATATATCCATGTTAATGCTCAACTAGATGTCAATTCTTCCGAGAGTGACCCTTCAGAGTTACGCCCGAAAGCATAGCGCAGAATAGCACCAATCCTGACCGCATGCTCAGCCATAAGAAATTGGGAAGGCATTCCCTAAGTCTTCCTAGAAATCGACACATTTTCCGATATTTTTCTACGACATGTGTGTGCCGAAAAGCTCCATAGCGAATTAAAAGGGGAATAATTTCGTTGATGAAACTATAACTGTCCATTCTAAAGATTGTAATTCGTCAGAGATCGTGCATATTGCAATCTTTCAAGACCCCGCTCTTATATAAAGCGACACACAATCACTTCATCACGGCGTATACCCCAACTGACAAACCATTCCCTCCATGGTACAATACGGCATCTGGATCGGTTCTGCCGCAACCCCCCTCGCTACGAGCCGTTCTCTCATCTCGCTCAACCTCGGCGCCGCATCAATCTGGCTGCGATTTCTACCCTGCGCGTCCTTCGCGCCGCTCCACAATATCTCAGCTGCAGCCGCCGCGCGCGGCCATAGCATGCCGTCGACGTTTGAGGCATCGGCCTGCTCGGCCCAGAGGTGTGTTTCGCCGCCGAGGATGAGATGCTGGTTTTCTGGAGCCACGGAGGTGAGCGGGTCGTAGGAGTAGATGAGGCGCCAGTTGTGATAGGGTCCGCAGTAGTCGAGGTAGGGGTATTGGGAGGCGCTGATGGAAGGATCAAAGTTAAGCCACTGGCCCTTGCCGCAGTCGAGATACTTTTTTGGGGGTGGACGTTGGGTCAGCTTTGGGGAATGAAAATATGGGAGATGCAAGATAGAGAGAAGGGTCACAAAGGGAGGGTTGAAAGCCGGGTAGTGCTCAGATGATAGGAGCTCCCTATGGTGCAGTATACGCCATGGTAGGGGTTCTGAAACTCCATATCACAAGTATCTTCGGACCGCATTGGGATGTAGTCGGTCGGTTTGTGAAAAGAAAATATGCGTCTAATAAGAAAATACTCAAACATACCCAGTAATTGTAGTTTCCGACGATGGCTTTATGCCCCTTTGCCGTAATTTGAGCAACCGCCTCGTCACTCCGCCAGCTCTGTATAATCACGTCTTTTCCGAGTGTCAAGTTCCATTCCAACAGCATTTCCTCCCAGACAATAGGCGTGAGACCGGCCCGGCGGACGTGGTCGTGGTTCCGGTCGATGAATTTCTGCATCAGGGGCTGGAGAATGGCTGGGTCTGATGATTGAACCGTCTCATCTAGCTTGTAGGCATTTTTGTTAACTTCGTCACCTCCTGTATGGAAGTATGATGAGTAGGGAAAGACACGAGGTAGGAGGTCATTTAGAAGGGTTTCTAGAAACTTGAATACAGCCGGAGAATTGAGTTTAAGGGTCCCGGAAGGCGGTTCGGCAGCGTATGTGTCCCAATTAGGTTGCTTATCAAATGATGCTATCAGTTCTGGATAGCTGTGCGCAATCGAGGAAGTGTGACCTGGCATATCGATTTCGGTAATGAGTTCAACGCCGTGAATGGATGCATAATACTGCAGCTCATTGAAGACAGATGGTGAATATATCTGATTCGGTCGATAAGCACCCTTCGCTGACAGCTCTGGAAGAGCGGGTATGACAAGTGGCCATGACTGCCCGTCAGTGACGTGTAGATGGAAACGGTTCAGCTTATTGTACGCCATGGCATCGATAGTACGCTTGATATCCGAAGGGGCGAAGTAGTGACGCGAAACATCGAGATTGACGCCACGATGCTCGAATTTGGGTGCGTCAAAGATGCGTACCGGAGCTGAAGTCGTATAAGCATGCCCATCTGGAGAGTTCTCGCTCGCGAAAAACAGTTGGGTTAAAGTAGTCAATCCACGGACAATTCCTACGCTGGAGTTCGCAGCGATGTGTAATATCCAGTTCTTGCTGTCTTCTGTGAGGGTAAGTTGATAAGATTCATCGACGACGCCAGCCAAAGGCTTCGCAATATCTTCCGGATCCTGGCCGAGTAATTCAAGGTAAACCTTGGAAATGGAGGCATCGAATACGGGCTCGGTCCAATTTCTTGGGTGGAACTTCCACGGAACGAAATTCCTATTGAAAAGAGTGTGTTTCGCGGACTTGATGGCATATTCTACCATTTCCTTCCCAGTTGGCGCTTTTAGATGCACCCGCTTCTTGTCACTCCGTTCGTGGATTATATTCTGTGGGTGATTAGGTATGGCCTCAAATGGATATTCTGGTTCTTGTGTCTTCAAGTAGCCTACTTTGCCTGCGCCAGCCCATTTAAATTCGGTGTCTCGTGTAATCCATACTACATCATTTCCATGCTCATAGACAGCAGGAGCCGGCCATATAGCCGTTGTAAGAGACGCAAAAACCAAAGGAAATAATAAGAGAATCATGTTCATTGAGAAAGGAAAGATAGGAAAATTGGCGGTTTGAGGTAGTAACAAGATTGTGGCTCGATTTTCGTGAGGAATGGGAGTGGTATGTATATGCTGTGATGGAATGTGGAAACTCTATATTATGGAGCGCGGGGCTGGCGCGAACCTCCCATCCACCTTTTACACTCTGTAATGTCTGAACCTTAACTCGGTTTTGGTTGGACATATGCCACCCTCTTCAAGGGATTCCGGATGATTGTAGTAGGTTGATGTCCTATGTATTACCAGGGGGGACATGACATGTCAACTGCACAAGCCTGGTTAGTAATGCCCCACACGCTTAACCTACTTCGCACTGACCCACTTCCTTAACCAGACTCGGATAGTAGAGTATTGTGTGAACGTGGATGAATATCTCCTACACCAATGACAAGCGCAAAATACCTATCGAACTCAAAATAAATGCCGCACCGATTTTTGCTTTGTTGATGCGAGTTTGAGTCCCGAACATTCCGATCGGGAAGATCGTTACTTATTCTGAGCTCGATATCATCATTCGATGTTCTACATTCAGAGGGTGCCCCAAGACTATCAAACTGATTATCCCCATAACTCTACATAAATACTAGAAGCACTTGGGCTAATGTCTCAACATTGACTGCATGGGATGATGATTCATGGACTTACTTGTATAGTTTTCTTTGCATCTGAATACATACACGATTTTTGGTTGGAGTATTTAATTGAAACAACATGTACAAGCGGCAGTAATGGACTCGACAAGAACGGACCATAAACTCGATGACGATATGCATTTCTTCGGTAAATACTCAACCCCTGTCATTCGGTAGACTCCGTCGGTATTGATCGGTGAGCTCTTTAATTTTGGATTAGAGTGTCTTCGCTCCGCATGGCAGAGGCGCACGTTATCCTTGCCAGGAACCCCGACGTCAATGACCGTTGTCGGCATTCTTTTAAACCCTGTTTTGACAGTATACAGTCAGAATAATCGGATATATTTTCCAGAAGACTGTAGTTTCTAGCTCCTGAGCTGTCTTTAAATTGTATGGCAGTAATGAAGCGGACAATATGATAATCGTTTTTCTTCTAACCTGCTCAACGCTCCGAACTCACACTTCCAGATCTTCCATGTTTCGTCATTTTAAGCCAAACACTTGAAAGCTAACATCTTATATGATTTCTAGCCTTGCCGGATGGTGATTGTATTATTTGGGGGCATAGTGGTGAGTTACCTTTCGATGTTCATCATCGAAGTGTTTCTCGTGGATCTCATACCTAGCCACCTCCCAGAAAGTTCCGGCCTCATGCCCGTTATCCAATCTTTTCGAGGCAATGATGCAGCGTTCGTCTATGTCGTATTGGTTCATGCCTAATTCACTGCCTCTTTGGTGCTGGTTCGATGTCCATCGATATCGCTTTTGGACATCTCGATGAAGATATCGTTCTTGAAATCATCAGATGTATTCATCTTGATATGTGTATGGTAGAATCCGTGAGTAGCAGTGGACAAGGCAGAATGGAAGGAAAGCATATAATGACTTACTAGAGCCCGGAACAATGAGGTAGGCTTTATCCATTCGATGGATACTGGACACAATAGATGAGAATTCTATGATCATGCGCGAATTATATGCAGGAGTCACCGATCGAAATTATTGGGCTCGTATTGGACGAATGGCACCATTCCACTAATCAATTGGCGCGGCTGCAGAATGAGAGCACGGGTTGTGTCAGCACCCAAGGCTGGAAACGTTGTATAGCCTTCCCTACGCCGTATGCGAGTTGAAGCTGTACCTTCAACTCTGATTGTTTTTGATTCGATGCCTCCCTGTTTCTGAGTAAGATTACACGATCCAAGAAAACAATGCCACATAGCACGAGTTCAGGCAGAAATAAGAGGCCGGTTCATACAGCTGTCACCGGACGTACTTATAAGTTATATTGGAGGACGATTTGACGGCCAGTCCATGCAAACCTTCCGCTCTGTGCTTTCAAACCTGCTTCGAAGCCGGGCCAAACAAGTCCTCACTGTTCAAGCCGTTACACATTTTGAGATTTGTTCAACAAAAGCTCACAATGAAATCGTACAAGAGAGTAAGACATTTTTGTCAGGGCAGTGAGACATCTATGACTGATTAGTTCAAGTCCGCAGGAAGAGACGGTTACGACGTTACTTAAAGCCCCAAAAGAGCCCCGAATCTAGTCGGTGTCTCTCGTCAAATCATTGATTTGGGCTAAGAGAATAAAAGAATAGCTGAAGTCCGGGAAACATGCATTGATAACAGTACGGTTGTGGAGAAGTGTTCTGTCACTCGCTTTAAGGAGAACATTGCATTCATTCGTTAATCACTAGTCGATAGATGCAGAGCTTTGGAATGAAACAACAGAATCAGTGCAAATATCTTTATACTATAATCAACGCAGTGCTAACCCTGAAGAAATTATTCATTTGAAACAAGAAGTTTCATACGGAAAGTATTGCAAGAACTCGTTTTTGGCGGAGGCATCCCCTACTTGGTCTGGTTGACTATTGGTGCCTTTCAGTGGTTACAGGGCCACCCCAAATGTCAAATTCGATTAAAAAATCAGTTCCACTTGCCTAATTCAGTGATACACCCCTTTATACATTATTGTATGTATTTTACTAATAGATTTTATTTTACCTAGAGTGACATAATTAGATGTCATGACGTTATTAATTTTAAATAGTTTTTTACATGTGATTATTAGTAGTACATATGTAAGGCTTTTTCTAGGTATTTTAACTAAAAAAGCATTAAATTTATATAAAATTTATTAAAAAAAAAAGCCCTGTAGGAATCCTAGCAAGAGTAGAAGTAAAATTAGCTGTAATTTTGCCTAGAAAACTATCCTAATACTATATATATTAAACTAGAGGAAAGGTCGTATACTAGAAATGGGGGAAGGGAGGGGGGGGGGGGGCAAAAGCAGGGGATATATATCAGAAAATCTATAACGTAGCTTAGATTTAGTGTCCTGAAGTGTAGATATATTGTATTCTAAAATACGTGAAATTACGGGCTAAATTTACTGGATTTTGGAATCTATTACACTGTATTCAGGACCTTCTGAATCTGGTAATGGGGTGATTTTTTAATTGTTTTTGACACCTAGGCTGGCCCTGTAACCACTGAAAACCATAATATCTTGAATGAATCGCAAACTACATAGCACGCCCGAAAACCATCATACCGAAATTCCTGGAGAATTTAACAACTGCTATTCATTGTAATCTTTGGGATCCTCCGCGCGGGAATTAGTAGGTCTCGGAAGGCACAATATATCGAGTCATTGATATCTCGTAAAGTAGGCGGCCCGCTTTTTTTGTTTGTTTGTCTATTTTATTCGCGTCTAACGCCTCCCATAAATGCTAACTTAGAAACAGTAACGAATCTATCTGTTCGAAGTCCGCATTGAAGATCTGCCGCAACGCTTTTATAGCCGATGAATAATATGTACCTAGTCTACGACCAGATAGATACCTAAAGGTAGAATCATTTGCACTGTGATCAGTGGGCCTCGAAATATACCAAAGTTTATAAATCAAATACACGGAGAAAACGCTCGATGGGGCGAAGAAACGCGCCTTTCTGTTCAGAGTTCGCGCATACATAAATGAGGACGCTTGTTATATCAAACCATTAAATCGGAGCAGAAGATGTCCCGAATGCCGGTTTGGACGTCGACGCCGTGCTTGTACTTGTGCTATAGTAGTATGTACCTCGTATTCCTTAACCAATGCCCGAGTTGCCGCACCCCGCGCAATGCGTCGTTTAGGCGCTAGCAACGTTCCCTGTTGATGCCGAGGTGCAGCGGTTTCGCATATGGCGACTTAACAACGGGAACAAGCTAAGGAAATTGAATCGAGAATTGTTTTGGGCCATGCAGGCATCTTACTGGTAGATAGTTAGCGATTAGTTGGTCTTCACGGCGATCCTGTCACAAACTTGAGGGCTGTCTAAGCGACTCCACCTTCCTTCGTTCTTGGTACGGTGGCTATATATCCACTTCTTCCGCTCCTTCCATTCCTACTTCTAAAAGAATCGATCACTTCTTTCCGGACGTTTCTTCGTCCGCTGTGATTTTTCCAGCTACTACTACAGCACCACCCCAATATGCTCCAACTATTTGGTGTCTCCTTCTCGACCCCGCAGCTTCTCGCTGTTACATTCACGCTTTGGGTCACCTACAAGGTTGCTTCAGGCATTTCGTACAATGCTAAACTGCGCAAGCTCGGCGCTCGTGCGCCCGTCCGTCGTTCGTACTTTCCACTGAGTCTGGTGCGTGCAATCCTTCCTTTCGAGAGCTGTGAAATCTGGTCATCTTGGCTTTTGTTTGGGCTTTTGTTTGGCATCTAGAATGGGTGCAGTTGCAACAACAATGAGAAATTTAGAGTTTGTGCGGGGTGCATAGCTAACATGCATAATCTCAAATTAGGACATAGTCTACGAAGTTGTGACACAGTCGCTAAAGGACAAGAACTATGAGCTCTGGCTCAATATGTTCAACAAGTACGCCCCTGGACGATGGACAATCGAAGCCGGCGCTGGAGAAAGAGTTATCCTGACCGCAGAACCCGAAAACATCAAGGCAATTCTCGCTACGCAGTTTAAAGAGTATGGAAAAGGACCCCAGTTCCACAAGGATTGGGCCCCCTTTCTTGGAGATGGTAATGCTCTTACCTCTCTATCATCATAGTGTTACTAACAATATGCTATAGGTATCTTCAATGTAGACGGTAATCTATGGCATAACTCACGGCAGATGATCCGGCCTCAGTTCGTCAAGGACCGTCTGAGTGACCTGGACATCTTTGAAGAGCACGTGCAGATTCTGATGAAGAAGCTGGGTGAAGCTCCTGAAATCGACATACTCGATATGCTTTTCAAATACACGCTGGATGCCGCGACACATTTCCTGTTCGGCGCAAGTGTCGACAGCCAGCTTCACGCGCAAACCGCATTCGCTGACGCCTTCAACAGCGTGCAGCATATCCAGGGCATCATTGCACGCATGGGGTACGTATCTATCGTCACTACCATCATCATCATCATCATCATCATCATCATTATCCAAAGAAACCACAATATGAAGAACAACATCCAAACTAATATACTCACCAGACCATACAACTGGGCCGTCCCCCGCAAACGATTGGGATACTACAAATCCCTCAACATCCTCGACAACTTCATCGACACGTACATCGACAAAGCGCTCGCGCTCTCCCCCAAGGAACTCGAAGAAAAATCCAACCACGACGAAGACTACACCTTCCTCCACTCCATCGCCGCCTACACGCGGGACCGCAAGATGCTGCGCGACCAGCTCGTCTCCACCCTCCTCGCCGGCCGCGACACCACCGCCTGCACCCTGACCTGGATCCTCTACCACCTCTCCATGGACCACGACGTGCTCGCCAAACTCCGCGCCGAAATCATCGAAACCGTCGGTCTCGAGAAAGCCCCCACGTACCAGAACCTCAAGGACATGAAGTACCTCCAAAACGTCATGAACGAAACCCTCCGCCTGTACCCAGTCGTGCCGTACAACGTGCGCGTCTCGCTGCAAGACACGACGCTCCCCACGGGCGGCGGGCCCGACGGCACGCAGCCCGTCGCCATCGCAAAGGGAACCCCCATCGGCTACTCGCCGCTCGTCATGCAACGCCGCGCAGACCTCTACCCGCCCGTCGAATCCGGCTTCCCAGCCCCCGACCGCTTCGTCCCCGAGCGCTGGCAGACGTGGACCCCAAAAACCTGGCAGTACATCCCCTTCAACGGCGGGCCCCGCATCTGCATCGGCCAGCAGTTTGCCCTGACCGAGATGGGGTACACGCTGGTGAGGTTGCTGCAGCGGTTCGAGACGATCGAGAGTATGATGGGAGGAGAGGATCCCGGGATGCGTTCGGATATTGTGTTGCAGCCTTCCAAGGTGGTCAAGTTGGCGTTTCGTTGATTTGGGGGGGGAAGTGGGATGAGTGAGGATTTGTCATTTTATTAAGACCGACCCGTCGGGTTTTGTTTCGGGAGTGTTTAGTGTGTGTTTGTTTATATGTTGTTATACGTTTGGGCATATGTTTGTATACCTATATGATTTTACGATGATTAACGACCTTTCCCCCCCATCCCCCCTCCCTCAGCCACTCTCTAGGTTTGTTTATAGCGCGCGCACGTGTGTCGTCCGTAGTATATACATACGATGGGTTCGATGCGGGTATTGCATGTATACGTCTCTACTCAATCAATCTACTCATATATAAGCATTCACTTCTAGGATTCGTCTCTTCTCTTAGAATGTCCTCGCGGCTCGCTCTGTTGCCGACTGGCTTCGTTTTCTTTCTTCTGGCACATGACTAATACGGATATACCTGTTTTTTTATTGGTGCTCTTCAATAATCAGGGGGCCAGCTGGGAGGGCAAAAAAAAGTGAAACCGAGCACCATTACCTGATTAGGAAACCCCTGAGTAGCATGTAATAGGTTCCGAAAAATCGTCATTTTGGCCTGTATTTTTACGTATTTTGGAATATAATATATCTTTCCTAATTATGATTTAATCATAATCTAATTGTGATTTAATCGTGACTTCACGATTCAGGTATATATATACTATACTCTTACCCCCCCTTCTTTCTTCTATATAACCTTTCCCCTAGTTCAATATAGATAGTATTTAGATGATGTCTAGGCACAAATACAGCTTATTTCCTTAGGATTCTTGCTTAGATCGCCTACTTACGCTTTTTTCTGTGAATTTTATGCAAATTTTAGGTGAATCTTATATAAATTTTAATCAAAATACATAGAAAAAAAGCTATATTTTAGGATTATTCATAATTATATTAGGATTATTTATAATTATATTAGGATTATTCACAGTTATCAACGTCATAGTATTAGATTATGTATTTATCTTACAGTTTTACTAGTAAAATACATAAAATAATGCATATTAGGGTTATGACTAGAATAGGCAAGTAACGCTGGCCGCCGACGATTTTTGTGCCCCTGGGCTGGCCCTCTGATTACTGAAAACCATAATATTCAAGGCGGAGGTAGGTAGGTAGGTCGATGAAATAAAAGAGCAGGAAAGAAACGCAACCAAGTTGAAAAATTCACGGTGATACAATGCGCCCATGATTTCAATAGACAATAAACGAGGCACTGTAATTGTATTACATGTACATAGGTATGTGACGTAAAAACATGCGAAAAAGGTCCTATTCGTTCAAGAGCGAACCAAACGAACAGAACCCATTCTCTGCTTGTCGTGAGAGATGGAATTAACTATATACCTGGCATTCCATTCCATTCCACCTCTTCTTGACCATTCATCGTGACTCTCGATCATTCATTACATGCATGCATGCGGGCATGATGCTCCATACTCTCGTATTCTCCGAAGAAATCATACCGTCTTTCTCGTTCAAGGAAAAAAAAAGAACCTTGACTCGTGTCCCAAGTCGCCCAGACTGCCATATCCAAAATCTAATAAACGCCTCGCTGATGCCGATAAAAAAAAATATCCAAAAGGGATCGATCCCAGAGGAAACAGTACAAAAAGGGGAACAAATGCAATATCTACCGTTTGCGTAATGACAATGGTTGTTTTTACAGGAGAAGCGCGGGAACGAGGACGCCAACGAATGCTGCTGGGAAAACAAGGATGCCGCAGCCAGAGGCGGAAAATCGGAACCCGATCGAGGATGCGGGGGCGGCAGAGGGAGCAGGAGGGGAATCGCGAGAAGAGCTGGTCGCCACGGCGTTGTTTTCCTGGACGCTAGAGATGGTAGGCGAAACCGAGGGCGAAACTCGCGAAGACAAGGTAGATGAAGCGGCTGGGGATGTCGACTGTGGGCACGAGTTAGCGGGGATGTTTATCAATGCAGAGACTGGATGCTCGAGCCTGGGGAATGGGGGGCTAAAAAATTCTTACTGACAGGCGCCAGACTGGGCGGAACAACTTTGCCCGAGTCGGAGACAGTCCATCCACTGGGAAGGCCGGGGTAGTTCCCAAGTGTTGGCTGCGCGGTGGCGGTGGTTGCAGAGGGGTTGGGTACCCAGGGGTAAACGCTCGACTTGCTGGAGTCGAAGGGAACAGGCTGGCCGTTGGCGGAGGAGGTGATGGCAGGCGAGCTGCCTTGGACAGGTGAGCCGCCACCATTGATCTTGCCGCCGTTGGACTTGATAGACTGCCATGTACCACTCTGATCGCCGTAGGTGTATTGGGAGCCGGTGGAATAGTCCTGAACCTTGATAGACTTGACCTTCATGGTGAAAGGACCCTTGGTGTAATCAGTCGGTCCCCTGGCCCACTCGATGGTTCCTTGAGGGTTGGCAGGATCACCACCGCTCCAGGCACCGATTTTGACTTGCATGGGAGTTTGCGGGTACTGGTTGTTGGCGTCGGCAGGCTTCAGCACTCGCACCGTAACGCCATTGATCTGCCAGACGGTTTGTTCAGAGGTCCAGATAATAGTGTACTTCTGGAACTGATTCTGGTTATTGGGATTCGCGTGGAATGCGCCGCGGTTGTATGTAGTCGTTTGTCCCTTTCCAAAGTAGTTGGACTGAACCTGAGCGTTGTCCGCACCGAGCCACTCCCAATCGATTTCGTCGAGATCGTCCGACTGCAAGACGAAGCTGCTTACGATTCCCGCGCCAGGTGCGGCTTGGATTTCCACGTCGACCTGACCGAACATGATGTACCACTTGGAAGTGAGCTGAGGAGCATCGCCGGACTTGGAAACTGTAAGCGAGCAACCATCTTTACCGTACGAAGGGTTCCCTTGGGGAGTAAAGCTGTCCGAGGCGGAGGAGAAGTCGATGTTGACGGTCTTGCCTAGGGCTGAATCGGGAGGGCAGTCGCTTCGTTTGGTAGGGTCGCAGTTGGTATATGTCTGAGCAAATGCCGGGGTAATCAAGAATGCCGCCGAAGCGAAAGCAGCGACCGCTTGTATCGTGGAGCGCATAGCGAAGGTGGGTGTGAGGGTGCAAACGGGTATGGTAGATAGAGTTGAAGCTAGAAACGGCGACAAGGCCGGGTGGAGACGAAATGTATCTGCTCGTGGAGAGTGGTAGCGAGACAGGATACTAGGGTATGATGGTGAGGACGAATGACTGTGACTATGACTGTGCCTGTTCAGGTAGGTAGGAGAGGAATGTGGGAGAGAGTAAGAAAGTGGTACGATTGTTGAGGGCAAGGGCAGTATTATATTCCAAGGTTAGAGTTGGAAAATTCAAGGCTGGACCGCTGTTAGAAGAAAAAGGTACCAGCCATCTCATTAGCAAAGCCTACGTGTACCAAGGGCTTAAGTTTCTTGAATCAGGTGGCGTGGCCGCTTTCGATGCTCAGGTTGGTGGACACACGAGGTTGGCGAGGTGATGACAAGGCGGAGGCTGGGAGCTCCCAGCCACCTCTGGACTTTTGCCAACAGCGACAGACGGAACGTCATCCCCGTCGAGAGTTTTGCAAATCACGCCGGTTCCAGCGAAACATGTCTGTGAGCCAGGAATATTGATTGATTGATTGTTTGGGCTCCAGATGGATGGAGTGACGATACATAGACAGCTGAGATGCGTGGTATTCCCGCACCCGGCTGCAGGAGCGCACGGGCCTCTGGATTACGGCATTACGCCACCATGCGACTTTGAGTTGCTGCCCCTCAACACCAAACCCTCTGAGAGAATTTCCCCTCGTACGCGTGTCGTGGTTTATTGGATGGGGCTCTATCTTTAGACTTTTGGAGCTGCGTACCCCCCCCCCCCCCCCCCCCCCCCCCCCGAAGTATCCCATAGATCGTGCCATTAGCCGAGTCTGGACCCTGCATATTATTGACCAACTATCGGTTTTTCACCCACACTTTTTCCCTCTCAATCGAGTTCGTGTGGTAGTCTCGTTTGAGTCACGCGGCTATTCTGCGCGACGCTTGAGGAAGGTCGGCGCGCTTTCGTGTTATCGATGCTCACCGTTGTTGCGTGACCACCTTCCCATACTCTTTGCCAATCAATAATCAACTATTAAAACGAGAAGCAAAAAAAGAAAAGAAAAATAATGTCTCTGACCAATGCCACGCCCCTGGAGGTGGCCAAAGCCGCACGAGTCGGCTCGCGGAGACTGGCCGTGCTGTCCACCGAGGAGCGCAACGCTGCGCTGACGGCCATTCACCAAGCCTTGACCGATGGGAAGGATGAGGTGTTAGCGGCCAACCGGCAGGATCTCGATGATGCCAATAGGGCTGCAGCGGGTGGTACCCTGAGCCAGAGCTTGGTCAAGAGACTGGATCTGGGGAAGCCGGGCAAGTACGAGGACATGTTGCAGGGCATTTTGGATGTGAGGGACCTCGAGGACCCGAGTAGGTTTTCTCTCTTGTCAAACTATTGAACCATCTTTTCCCTTGTTGATTTGTCATTTGTTTCCTCACCGCATCTAATTGAAATCGTATCGCTGCGTCTCCATTCACTCCTTCTATCCCGATTCGGAACTGACACTATCAAACCATAGTCAACAAGGTCACCGCGCGTACTCTGCTAGATGACAACCTCACCCTCTCGCGCATAACCTGTCCCATCGGCGTGCTTCTCATCATTTTCGAAGCCCGCCCTGAAGTCATTGCCAACATCTCGGCCCTAGCCATCAAATCCGGCAATGCCGCCATTCTCAAAGGTGGCCGCGAGTCCTCGCATAGCTTCGCAGCCATTGCATCACTCATCTCCAAGGCCCTCTCCAGCACTGCCGTTCCCCCGGACTGCCTCCAACTTGTGCAAACCCACGATGTCATTGCCGACCTGCTCAAACAAGATTCGTACATTGACCTGTGCATCCCCCGCGGCGGCAACAAACTCGTTCGATATGTAAAGGACTCCACCTCCATCCCCGTGTTAGGCCACGCAGACGGCATCTGCACCACGTACCTGCGCGGCGACTACCCTGCGGACAAGGCTACGAAGATCATTGTCGACGCAAAAGTGTCGTACCCAGCGGGCTGCAACGCGCTGGAGCAGCTCCTGGTCGACGAAGCCGCCCTGACCACGACCCTCCCCTCCATCGTCGAAGCACTGCTGCAAAAAGGCGTCTCACTCCGCTGCGATGAAGACTCTCTTTCAGCACTGCAATCCAACAAAGCCCTCGACCCGCACTCAGCCGCCCTCCTCCAGCCAGCATCCGCATCCGACTTCGACACCGAATTCCTGGACCTCGTGCTAGCCATCAAAACAGTGCCGTCGCTCGAGGTCGCCGTCGAGCACATCAACGCGCACTCGAGCCACCACACCGACGCGATTCTCACGCTCGACGCCACCGTAGCAAAAGCCTTCCTCGCCGCCGTCGACTCGTCGTCCGTCTACTGGAACACGTCGACGCGCATGGCTGACGGCCAGCGCTACGGCTTCGGCACCGAGGTCGGCATCTCCACCAACAAGATTCACAGTCGGGGTCCTGTGGGTCTCGAAGGGTTGACGATTTACAAGTGGACGATTGTCGGTGATGCGCAGGTTAGTGCTGAGTACGGTGCTGGGGGGAGGGCGTGGAAGCATCAGAAGTTGCCGGTTGGAGAAGACGAGTTCGTGGCGAGGAGTGAGGAAGAGAGGGAGGTATTGAGGAAGTTTAGGGCGGGGAAGTCATCTTGACTTCAATAGGGTGGAGGGGTTAAAACGTTTTAGGAGTGGACAAAAGTTTGTAGGATTCTCTTTCTGTTAGACATGCATCAATGAGTGGCGTCAAAAAAAAGGAAAAGAAAGGGGTTGTTACATATAAAAGGAGCAAAGCTAACCTGTTTGCTATGGAATACATGCATGTAGTCGTCGAGCATGATTCTTCCATGGGTTTTTTCGCGATAAGATATATGCAAATATTATTGGACAAATGATCCTCCAGATATAGCCTGAGGGTGTCCGCCTAGAATTGTACGGGCGGGCTACTTGGGTCGTGATGAATCAGCAAACCAGGGGCAGAACGGGTATGAACTTCACGTATGCAAGGTACGAGTTGTATCGTCTATCGACTCTCCAAGTGATGTCAACAACCATTCAAGGGTTGTTCAATCAACTCGAAGGCCAGCCTTTATTTTTGTTTCGTCTTTTGCCCTCCGTATTAACAACGGCCTACCAGTATGTATCTACGCGCAGGTTCGGGTTGGTCTATCTAACGAGGTAAAACAAGGTTAACCGCAGGCAGACGCCAACGTATGCCCCCAAAAAACCCCTGGTGCACCCTCGCCCTGAAAAAAAATCCCTTCCTTTATAACTTCGCTATTCTCGCGTGGTATCCTAATGTCATTGAATTTCGTTCCGTGTCCCTATATTCGTTCCAGCTTTTTTCGAAGAAAGATGTTGCATTTAGTCAACGTTCTTGCTCTGAGCAAAGACCTGAGCACCGTCAACAAGGCGGCGCTCAGTGTTGCGGCGGCCGTTGACAAAGTCAGGGTAGTTGAGCGTAAGCTCGACAGAGCCGTTGACGATGTTGTCGACAGCCTCCACACCCAACATAAATGAGTGGTCCTGGTTGCCGACTTCGTAACGCCAGGAGCCGAAGCGGCCACGGGACCAGATGTCCTTGTCCAAGAGAGCGGGGAGTAGCTTGGTGAGAACGCCCTCACGCTCCAGGGTAGGAGTAGGGTATCCGTGGTCGAAGGCGCGGTGGTAGGTAGAAACAATCTCGTCCTCGGGCTTGATCATCTCAGTGTTGATGAGACCCTGGATGGAATCCTTGAGGATGTTCTTCACATCCACGGGCTTCATGCTGGACTCAGAGACTTCCAACATGATGGACCAGTAGGGACCTTCCTTGGGCTCAGTCGAGCTCGGCTTGGAGCCGTTAGCCAGCTGCTGAGTAGCAAGCTTGACGTCCTTCTGGGGCTGGTTGTAAGGAGAGTAGTTGGAGAAGATGGTGGCACGGTAGAAGGGGCAGTTGTCCTCGGGGAAGTACAACCAGCACTTGTCTCCAATACGCTCAGGACGCTCGCCTCGGATGCCGACACCGATAACGTGGGTGGTCGAGTAGAACAAACCCTTGCTCAGGGTGGTCAATTCCTTGTCACCCATGAGCTGAACGAGGGAGTCCACTGCCATGGTGTTCACAAGCTTCTTGTAGTTGACAACAGTGCCATCCTTGAGGGTGACACGCTTGCCATCTGCGTCGACCTTTGTGACTGCGCCATGCTCGCCGAAACGGGTCTTGGATTCGGGAAGAGTGTTGGCCACGGCAATCCAGATACCTCCAGTACCATCACGGGCGGGGAAGCGGAAGGTTGCGTTGGGACCCCAGTTTCCTGCAGCCTTGTTGTGAATGACATTGTACATGACCTTCTTGATATCAGGAGCAGCTACACGCTCGCCGAGCCATGCGCATTGCATCTGTTAAAGACATTAGCTGCCATTGAATATTTTCAGATTATAGCTCGAGTGCGTACCTTGGTCGTGGGTACTGCCCAGACCTTGAAGTTGTAGGGTCTCATGAACAAGTCTGCAATGCCACTGCCCATAGTCCTGAGGATGTACTGGTCGAAGTCCTGGGGCTTGGTGTTGGCGACACGGCCCTCAAGGGCAGCATCAATCATGCCATCCATGCACTTGGCCTGGTCCTCCTTGGTCAACATGGAGATGTTGTTCTGGAAGGGGTAAGGGACCCAAAGACCCTTGAGGCGTACGTAGGAGATACGCTGGTGTGTGTACCAGTCTCCCTCGTTGGGCAGGGCCTCATCGATGCAGTCGTCGAAGTACTTGTAGTGGGAGAAGATGACATGACCACCGACATCGTAGAGCTGAAGAAGGAATTAGCATGATGGCGGGGAAATTGGCTACGAGACTACTCACGAAGCCTTCCGGGGTGGTATCGGTGGAAGCCAAACCACCAGGAGTCTCATTGGAGTCAACAATCAACCACGAGGCGGCGTTCTAGGTAACATGTCAGTCGGTCGCGGGGTTCTCTTGACAATGGACCGGAATGCTCACCAGCTGGTTCAAACGTTTGGCGGCACCGAGACCCGTGGGGCCGGCACCGATGACGAGCACATCGACGTTGCTGGCAATCGTCAGATTAAAGTTGGGAGGAAAAGGAAATCGAGGGGGAGTTTGTTGGCGGGGGGCGGTGAGGGATGGGGGCAAACGTACATTTCTTCCTTGGCGGAACCCATTTTGCCCTGCAACAGTTCTTGAAAACTGGGAACTCTCTTGAGGGTCTGGCGAGCGTAATTGAGCATGTACTCGGCGAACGAGACTGCGCGGGAAAGGGGGAATATGTAGGGGGTGGAGAGGGGAGGAGTAGTGTTGTTGTGGTGCTGGCGGGGATGAGAAATAACTTATAGCTAGCTCCCTGCAGGCCAGGTGGGAGACAGGAAGGGACCGACTGGGACTAACTTGGCAGAGCCAAGGGCCCTCCGTGCAAAATGCCAAATGGCAAAAGGGACCGGGCAGGGTAGCGCCATCGTCGTGGTGCGGTGCACACTGGGTGCACTGGGTGCAGTTCTGTTCTGGGCTCTGGCTGGCTGTGGTTCACTGGTCAAGCGAGGGAGCGCGGCTTACTGTTAGACGAGCCCGCCAGACCCCCGTTTCGGTTCTAGCTGGGACGGTATCAGCGTTGCTTTGCGCTGTTGCAGTCTTGCAGATGCGCCATGCCATGTCCGCTAGCTGCTAGCCAGTCCAGCCGAAAGCTTGACGGGCAAAATAGGGGCACGGGCGGAGCAGGAGCACTCCAGACGTCTCCTTGATTGCATCTCACTCCATCTCCCTTCCGTGCGATATAAGTACGGTATACACAATACAGGTCGAGATTGCTAACTGGTAATCCAGTCTGCATTTTATACGCCCAACTACGTCTCTTAAGTACTGTAACTATGTACTCTGTGGTTCTACTGTCAAGTACTTACCGCTCTTGGCTCTTCAAGGGGCGTGAACCAGCGTGCCGCCTTGATTGGCCCCCATGGTCTGCTCCATGCCTCTTGACCATGGACTGGAGCCATAATGCTACCATTTGCATTCAAGTCCCCATTGTCGAGTTTGATCTTCCCTCTACTCCCTTCATACTGTAACTACACGTACTCGTGCTCAAATTGACTTCGTCGATCCTTCGGCGCTGTTGCCCATGTACTGTAGCTTAGTGACTATTCTTGGGGTAATGGTGACTGCAATCGTCACTATCCCGCGCACACAATAACATCAACATGGTAAGGGTAACCAGGTGTCCCCACCGCCTTCAGGCGATCCATCAGTCCATTATGGCCACTCCCAGCCTCGCGCATATTATTTGATGTTGGCATCTGTTGTTTCGTCCTATCAAAGACCCAATCGAGGCATAGGCATAAGGGCATGATCGACGGCAGCGTTTTCACGTTTGACGTTGATAGCGGACCGAGCGACGTTCGGGTTTGGACGTGTGTGTATCAAGTAATTGGTAGCTACTCTACTTAGCCTTGCCTCACCAAGTCTCCAAAGTAGGGCACGTAACACCCCTTTCCCAGGCGCGAGTTACAGGGCGGTTGGTTGCTGATCCCAAGAATGGTAGAATTGCAGAACCATCCTCCTGTGGAATAGTGGAGGCGGATTGCGCGTACAAAACGGGCCCGCCGTGCGGCTGTTTCAGCCAGACTACAACGATTCCCACGTCCATTATTATACAGCCAACCATGGCCAAATCCGACGGCTTCCTCACGGAGAAAAAGCCACCTGGTATCAGGATCAAGGAGATTTCCTTCCATCGAATACATGCAAAACAGCGTGTCGTTCTACGTCTGACATGCCCAGAGATCTGCATTTTACACACTACACTGGTACATACTTACGTCTATACATGTATGTAGTTACACGTACGATATGGTGTTGAGTAAGCGCGCCAGCGGGAGAGAAACTTTGTGAACGGCATGCTGCCAAAGGTTCCAAAAAAACACCAATGGCATCAATCACAGTGCAGCAACATCCGTTGATGTCGTCACCGCCGCCGCCGTATTTGTTTTCCTTTTTTTCTTTCTCTCCCTGTTGTTATCAGCCGTGTTTCTTTTGCGGCTCCTCCCTGCGCTGCGCTGTGCTTGCTGCTGCTGCGCTGATGGATGAGATGAGGGCCATATGCATGGCGCTACCCGTGAGCGCAACCCCCCCGATCGCCCGCCCCTCTAGGCTCTCCCCCTGCCGATTCATTTTAAGGTGACGCTCCCTATCTAAAAACAAGTCTCGCCTCCCGCTTCTCCTTTCGCCCTATATTTCTTCCAGCAATCCACCCCTTCAAAGTGCTTTGTCCACCCCCCATACTTTCTGCGCGCGCAACCTTCTGCCGCTCTGTCCTACGCCCTCTGCGTCTGCGACACCATTGCACTTGACTTGTACGTCGTTGCTGTTGATTCCCCCCCGTCTTGTGCAATCCAGCCACCTCGCCTCAGCTGCTAACCCCGTCCCTGGCCAGCTCAGACTCTCGCTCTTTTTCTGATTACCCACAACCACCACTTCGCCGCACCCTCATCTGACCCAGTCGCTCTTTCAATTCCTTCCGTCTTCCGTCCTCGCCTCCATCTCAGCAACCATGTCTGACGAGAAGGTCCGCTCCTCCGTGGACGCCGCCCGCGATCCCGCCCAGCCCGTTCTGCCCACCGTGAACCCCAACATCGAGAAGAACCAGGCCAAGGAGGCTGCCAGCTTCCATCCATCGGTATACATTGCGTACGTTGCCTTGCTGTGCAAATCAAGTCGCATACACTGACAACGCAACAGCGTCTGGATCAGTCTTAGTTCCAGTGTTATCGTTTTCAACAAGTACATTCTGTCCAAGGACAAGCTCAACTTTCGTAAGTGACAGCTGACATTCTGAGTCCATGGCTTACCGCTAACAACTGCCACAGAATTCCGTACGTTACCCAGGCTTTTATCTACCTGCGCCTCTTCGCTCTAGCTAACACTGGTTGCAGCCATCTTCCTGACAACATGGCATCTTATCTTTGCGACGGTCATGACCCAGATCCTTGCCCGCTTCACCTCCATTCTCGATTCCCGGAAAAAAGTGCCCATGACCGGCCGCGTTTACCTTCGCGCTATTGTCCCAATCGGTATCTTCTTCTCCATGAGTTTGATTTGCGGTAACCAGGCATACCTCTACTTGAGTGTGGCTTTCATTCAGATGCTCAAGGTACCTATACCCACGTTGCAGAACATGGAGCCTCTGCTAATTGGCGATCAATAGGCCACCATGCCCGTTGCCGTCCTTTTGACCACCTGGGGTTTGGGAGTTCACCCACCCAACATGAAGACTCTCGGAAACGTCTCCTTCATTGTCATTGGTGTCGTCATTGCCTCCTTCGGTGAAATCCAATTCGTCTTGACGGGATTCCTCTGGCAAGCAGGTGGTATTCTGTTTGAGGCCATCCGTCTGACCATGGTCGAGCGCCTTCTCAGCGGTGGAGAGTTCAAGATGGACCCTCTTGTTTCTCTTTACTACTACGCTCCAGCCTGTGCTGTCATGAACGGCCTGGTATTCCTGTTCACCGAATTCAACACCATCGCCATGGATGACATCCACCGTGTTGGCGGTCTTACTTTGCTTTCCAATGCCTCCGTCGCTTTCTTGCTCAACGTCTCCGTCGTGTTCCTGGTATGTATCGAAGTCTCTAAAAACGTTTCAAGGCTCATTCTAACTTGGACCAGATCGGCAAGACTTCGTCACTCGTCCTCACCCTCTCCGGTGTGCTCAAGGATATTCTCCTCGTCTTCGCTTCCATGATGATCTTCCAGGATCCCGTCAGTCTGCTCCAGGCTTTCGGTTACAGCATCGCTCTCGGTGGCCTTGTCTACTACAAGCTCGGCGCTGAGAAGCTCAAGGAATACCTCGCTGGCGGCTCGCGGGCTTGGGCCGAGTTCGGCCAGACCCGCCCTGCAGCTCGTAAACTCATGGTCTTTGCTGCACTATGCATCGCTTTCTTCTTCGTGCTTGGCTCCCTTGGTCCCAAATACGCTCCCGACTCGACTGGAAAGATTTACAACAACATTGGCAGCATGATGGGCGAGAAGGGTGCTTGAAAACCCCATCAATACACATGGGTTTCAATCTGTTGAACGATCGGGAGGTTTCGGCATGCGATGAATTTTTCACATCCAGTCACTACTATGGGGACGAATGGGGTATGTGGCGTCTGCTTTCTCCTTTGTTATTGTATCGATATTGGATCATTAGGGTCGACGACTGGTCATGTTTCATAAGTGTTCGCATCGCTCTAGACATGCAGCGCTTTCTTCTGCGCTTGCAAGGCTCTCTTTCTCTTCCCCTAGAGGTCGCAGCTTGGTTGTTTCTTCTTCTCTAAGTCTGTACGGCGTGCGGGCAAAACCTTTTAGTCACTGTTTTTTTTTTTGCATACGTGGCGGCAACGAAGGATGAAAGTGCACATTGTGTCGCATACATAGAACTGGCAGACTCCATGGCATGGACTGCAGTAAATATACATAGCTACATAATGGTAATAACAAGTGAAAAGCACACCCAAAACAACACGGACGATGATGTGCATTTTGGTTTGCGTGATAGCGTTGCTTAGTGCCATGCGTTTGGACCAGTTGGTGCTCTGCTTTTTTTCCCCTTAGTCTCACGATTCTGCCCAAGGCGGTGTCAGACGCCAAGCCTTTAGCGAATTTACACCTTCCGCCCACACGGCGGCACGAAATCGAACCTTCGTCTCTATACTAACCCACAGCTCGACAACACCACACCACATTTCGCAATGGGTATCGATTTGGACCGCCATCATGTTCGAGACGGGCACCGCAGTATGTGTTATCCCCCGTCGAGTCGACGCAGCAATGCGTCGGCGATCCGCTGTCCCATGGACGCAACATGAATCTCGAGAGAGGAGGAATTGACGAGTATACAGAGGTCGCCAAGTCTACCAACCCCTACGTAAAGCTGTTGGTCCGTCTCTACAAGTTTTTGGCTCGTGAGTGATTCTAGTGCATGTGCGATGTGTATTGCGCTGACAGTATCAGGCCGAACCGACGCACCCTTCAACAAGGTTGTGCTCCGACGCCTTTTGATGTCCAAGATCAACCGCCCACGTAAGAATACCGCAGTTCGAGCAATCCGGAAAGAATATATCTAACTGTTCTACAGCGGTCAGCTTGTCCAAGATCGTTGCGACTACCGCCAACCCGCACGCCGCCAAGGAAAACGAGGGCAAGACTATTGTCATCGTACGGATATCAGCCTCATCATTTAAGCAGCGAGAAGGGCTAACAACAATCGCAGATTGGCACCGTCACTGACGACAACCGTCTCCTCGAGCTCCCCAAGCTCTCCATCGCTGCCCTCCGCTTCACTGCCTCCGCCCGCGCCCGCATTGAGAAGGCTGGCGGTGAGACCCTCACCATCGACGAGGTCGCTACCAGGTTCCCCACTGGCTCCAACACCATCCTCCTCCGTGGTCCCAAGAACTCCCGTGAGGCCGTCAAGCACTTCGGCTTCGGTCCCCACTCCAACAAGGTAGGCATTGGCACAGATGAACAAATGATATATCAGAGTCTGACAAGCATCGCAGAAACCCTACGTCGCCAGCAAGGGCCGCAAGTTCGAGCGTGCTCGTGGTCGCAGGAGGTCCCGTGGTTTCAAGGTGTAAACAGTTTATCCAAGTGGCGCTGTTTCTTTGGGTCCTCGGCGTGGGTGTGGTCATGGGGTTTGGTCAAAAAGGCGTGCATCATGCCTGGCTGGACTCATTGTGGAATCAAAAAGATACTCAAGTTCGATTTATGAAATCAGAGCATACCATGAGCACTTCGGGCTCATCGAATGATTGATGAAAATATGTGCGATATGCATATGTGATGTTCATAGTTTTTAACGCCAAATTCGCCCACGAAGCCCAATCATTGATGTCTGAATTTTCCTTGTGAGCAGTATTCGATTCGACGAAATGCGGCGTCAACGTTGGATGTTGTACATCATTCGTGCCCATTGGTCCCAATCCGATCTAGAAATTTTCATTTTGCAAAATTTCCCCACGCCAGCGCCCACACTAGATAAAAGCGGGCTACACCACATGCGGGAACCCTGATTGAACTTGAACCACATCATCCCGCAAACACTACGCTCATTCACCAACAAATAATCAACCATGGCCGATTCGCGAAAGGTTGGTGTTTTGGGCGGTGGGCAGTTGGGCCGCATGCTAATTGAGGCTGCCAATCGCCTCAACATTCAAGTCAATGTACTCGACGTCGCGGCATCACCAGCAAAGCAGATATCAGCACATGACGGTCACATTGAAGGATCTTTCAAGAACGCCGACTCAGTGAAAAAACTGGCCCAAGTTTCCGATGTCGTCACCGTGGAAATCGAGCATGTGGACACCCACATGCTGGAAGAGGTAGCGGGGCAGGTCAAGGTCGAGCCCAGCTGGAAAACACTGCGCATGATCAAGGACAAGTATGCGCAGAAATTGTATTTGAAAGAGCATGGAGTCGATGTCGCGGAGAGCGTAGACTTGGAAGGGAAGGGTGTGCAGGGTCTGAAGGATGTGGGCTCGTCATTTGGATATCCATTCATGCTCAAGAGCAAGACGGAAGCGTACGACGGGAGGGGTAACTTTGTGGTCAAGAGCGAGGGCGACGTGGACGCTGCATTCGAAGCACTAGGCAAGCGGCCGCTTTACGCAGAGCGTTGGGCGGATTTCCGCATGGAGCTTGCGGTCATGGTGGTCAAAACCAAGGATGGCGTTCTCACGTTCCCCACCGTCGAGACGGTCCACGAAGATTCCATTTGCAAGCTCACATACGCACCACCTCGCAATGTGTCACCCGAAATCACCCAAAAGGCGCAAGAGCTGGCTAAAAAGGCCATAGGCGCGTTCGAAGGCAAAGGCGTGTTCGGCGTGGAGATGTTCCTCCTCAAGGACGACAAACTCCTCATCAACGAGATCGCACCACGACCACACAACTCGGGCCACTACACCATCGAAGCATGCCCCCTCTCCCAATACGACGCGCACCTCCGCGCCATCCTCGACCTCCCCATCCCCGCATCGGGCCTCCGCCTCCGCGAGCCCTCCATCATGCTCAACATCCTCGGCGGCCAGACCCCAGACTCGCACATCCAGATCGCAAACCGAGCCCTGACCTCCCCCAACGCCTCCATCCACCTCTACGGCAAAGGCGACGCGCGCCCCGGCCGCAAAATGGGCCACATCACCGTCACGGCACCCTCCCTCGCCGAAGCCGAAGCCGAAATCCAACCCCTGGTCGACTTCGTCGACGACCTCAAGGGCAAGTCCAAGAAGGACACTTCTTCCCCCACCACCACCTCGGGCGAAAACCAACCCCTCGTAGCCGTCATCATGGGCTCCGATTCCGACCTCCCCGTGCTCAAGCCCGGTCTCCAACTCCTCGAAAAGCTCTCCATCCCCTTCACAACGCGCATCACATCGGCGCACCGCACACCCGACTGGCTGCGCACCTTCTCCAAGCAAGCGTCGTCGACCTCGCTCCGCGTCATCATCGGCGCAGCAGGCGGCGCCGCCCACCTCCCGGGCATGTGCGCGTCCTGGACCACCCTCCCCGTCATCGGACTACCCGTCAAGGCGACGCACCTCGATGGGCTGGACAGCCTGTGGAGCATGAGCCAGATGCCGAGGGGCGAGCCCGTCGCCACGGTCGGCATCAATAATTCGGTGAATGCGGCCTTGTTGGCCGTCAGGATCCTGGGCGCGAGTGATTTGGCCGTCAGGGAGAGGTTGAGGGTGTGGATGGAAGGGAATGAGAAGGAGGTTCTGGCTAAGGATCAGGCGTTGCTGGAGAAGGGGTATGCGGCGTATCTTCAGGGTATGGGCAAATAAATAAGGGTTTGAGGAATTGGCCCTCTATTGTAATTTTTCGGATGGATGGATGGATGGATGAATGGATGGGAGTGCGGAATGGTATTGTTTGAACCTCGTGCGTTAGTTATGTTGTCGTGGAGATGAGAATGGGGGTTCCCTACAAGATTTCTTCTCATGGGCAGATTAGAATCGGATTCCCTAGGAAGGTGAGGAAAATGGTGGGGTTATTGTTTACCTATGAATGCTCGTTTTTGTTCATTGTTCGTTGTAAAAATCTATACGTCTCGTTAAAACAACCACACTGATCCTCTGAGAGACACTGCCTGACCGCTACCACCTCACTTCACCAAAGCGTGTTTCGCATTAAAGGGGGTGGTGGGACATTGATTCATTCATTAGATTTTTCAGCATACTCAAATCTCGTCGTATATCATACCACCATTTATCTACATCCAATCTTTCCCCAACCTCTACATGCCCACCATCCAAGTCCATCTGCATTCATCTCCTACGAAGTCGTACTACGATACGGCACCCTCAAGCCCGCCTGTGCACCTGTCTGATTCTTGACACGCTCATCCTCTTCCCCACCACTCCTCTCATCCTCACTAACCCCCTTCTCCTCAACCATCACCCCACTACCGGGCCTTCCATCCGTCAAGTCCGGCGATGGCCTGTCTAACCGCCCAAGTCCGCTAGGACTCGAACTCCTAAGTCTACCGAACAACCCGCGCTTATCACGCACGCGGTTCGCGGGCATGGACTCGGCGTCCGCCATAGTCATCGGCGTCGCAAATTCGTCGTCGGCGCCAGCGATGAGCTCAGCTTGAGGAGGCGAAGCAGGAATGACGGTGAGACCCTTGAGCCAGCGCTTCGCGAGACGCCGCTTGATGCGTGACCATGCTGATAGCTCGTCGTCGCCTGGCTCGGTGTTCGCGGCGCGCGCGAGCGTCTTCTCTGGGTTGAACCACATAAGGAGTAAGTTCCACTTGATGCCAGCCCAGAGACCCACGGGTACAACTTCGTGGCGGGGCCCGCGGCGGGACCATAATTGTGGGTGCTCGGTTGCGAGGGAGTGGTAGAGGGATTCGTAGACGCCGCGACGGAGGGGATCTTGCCGCTGTGCCGCGAGGGCGTGCTTGATAAAGAACCAGCCCAGGATCATGGCGACAAAGAGAGGCGCCGTGGAGATGAAGAACCATTTTATGGACGGGTTGTCCTCGAAAGTGTCGACGTTCATGCCGAAGAAGCCGCACATGAATGTTAGAGGGAGGAAGATGAAAGTGATCCACGAGAGCCGCCACATGGAGAGGTCGAGTTGGAGGGAGTGGCGGGCGTCGCGGATACCGACGCTTTTATACATGAGGTCGGAAAGGTGGTCTGTTGGTTTGAGGACGCCTTCTTGGAATTGCGTGATGAGTTTGTCGACTTCGTCGGCGGATTGTTCTAACCATTTTGTGTATTCTGGTAGCGTGGAGCTCGCGAGATCCTTGAGGTGGTTCCTCATCTCTTTGGCAATGTCTGAGTGTAGATACATCAGACGCTCTACCTTAAGCCATAGGCTGGAGTTGGTGTCCCCCGGGTTAGCTAGTTTCTTCGATAGCAACAATCAACTGCTGCTCACACATACCTAGAGTTGGTCCAAAGTTCCGGCGCACGACTTTCGTCAGCAGGGTTTTCGTATATTTTATCTTCGAGAATGCCGATGTGGGTTTCGCAGACGTTGATGTATCGTTCCCACGCAAAAGCAACAGCCTTGAAAATGTCGCGAAGAATAAAATCCATACACTCCACCGTCAGCTTTTCATCGCTCTCTGTCTCTTCTCTTGGGAGATAGAAGGTCAGCCTCCTCCATCTTTGCTCAATCTCCTGCCGCGCCCCAATCAGAGTATCCTCCACTGAACCGGACTGGGAGGACTCGAACACGATGATAGTGCTGCCATTGTCCAGCGATTCCAGTTTCGGGATATACTTTTCTTGCGCGTAACCCCCGTTCTTGCTGTTCTCCTCGGCGGTCTCGTAGTGCTTCTTCATTAGTTGGCCCCGATCGTAATTCGCATCTTTATACGGATTGCGAATATCCGGATCATCGACATGCAACCCAGACTCTCCATCATCCAACTGAACATATACGCTCAGCCTCTGTACAAAGACATCGTAACCATAAACCGGCTGATCGTCCCTATCATATCGGTTCAACTCCATCATCTTCTCCCCTTCTGCAAGCTTATGCTTATCATAGTGCTTCAGATAATCGCATCCAAAAGCGGCTCTACTGACACCACGCCACGGGTCGCGCTGTGTGCGAAAGGTCTTCCCGTTCAATACAGGTTTGCCGCCACGGCGCTGTGGTTTGGCGTATTTTGCCCAGCGCCCAAAGTTAGTGCCGACCAGGTCATTGCGCGAGTCGATATTGAACTTTTCGAACAGGTACCTGAGTGCCCAGGTTGCGTCCTGGACATGAATGACGCGTAAGGCAGCTTGCTCGCTCAGTTCTTCGTTGCGATAGAAACGTCGCAGTCCGTCGAGGTCGTGGAACTCTTGGGCAACAATTTTGCGCTTGCCCTCTTCGATATGATTTCGGGCAACGTAGTCGATCAGTAATACACGTCCGTCCTTGAAGCTGTCCTTAGTCCAGAGATCGTGCCATTCTATGCCGGGACTCTGTCTTCGTCGGTGATGAGGTTTTTCCCGAGCGCTTGGCCGAGTACGGGTATTTGCCTGGGTATCTTGGTTTTGAGTGTGCATTTGTTCTGTAAAAGAGTGTCAGACGAATAAGCTAGAAAAGTTACACACATAACGTATTTATTGGGATTCTCAGTGAAGGTACACACCGTTCGATCGCGACGCCGAGCGTTCTGGCGCCTTGCCCTCCTCTATACTAGTGTCTTGCACTCTGATCGGCGGTGGATCAGACATCGACCGCGAGGGTGCGGGAGAAGATGTGTCCATATCTCTCTCCGATTTTCGTCTATACCACTGAAGCTGTTGTTGCCTGAAAGATGGAGCAAGCCCACTTCTTTGGTTCGTTCGTTAACGGGCAAGAGCAATCAAGTAAGCGGCCACTGGTTTCAACATGCCATGAGCAAACAACACAACGCAGGTTGGAAGAGAGGCAATTAGTTTCGAGTATGTTTTCAGTCGGACAGTCTATGGAGAAGAAAAGAAAGGCATGTTAAAATAAACGTTTGTCATTCAAACACGGCAGGCAAAACGCACGCGCCGACCAAGCCCGAATGCAGGTCCCGCTCCCGCGTTCTGTACGATGAGTAAAAGCGGTAAGAGCGACACAGGGGGATTTAATGACTCCATGTCGTCAGTTTCGCGGGATGCGTGACCCTCTCCACTCGTCAGATAGGCCAACGGTCGAATGGTGCGAGGTTTGAGGCTGAAATGCTCAAGGTGAGGGAGGGGGCCGCAGAAATACGGTGACTGACCATAGTGGTTGGGGGCCAGATGACCTTCCAAGCCGGAAAACTCGGAACGTAAGGCTGAATTGGAGGTTCGTTATGGTGATTCCCTGATAAAGATGGGAGTGGGCTTTTTGGTTTGTTTGAGAGAGACAAGCTTTGAATGCCTGTGTACATATGTATTACAGTGTATAATAACTACCTAGGTATGGACTATGTATGGGTCGGCCGCCTTGCTCGTTAGGAAGAAGTAGGTGATTGGATGAGGGCATTTGGTTGCACATAACTTCTTCAACGGCAAGCTGTGTAACAAAAAATCGAAAAATGTTGGTATTTGGTGGAACTAAATCGTCTATCGCTCTTCATCCAAATACCGTTCCGTGTGTTACAATAATCATACACTAGCACTGTACCCTCCCACTGTGCCCCTGGCAGCTTTCCGCTTCTTCAACCACTTCCGCCCTTCATCCGCCCAAAATACACAACTCGCTACCGCCACCAAATGCACCAAATCCGCGAAGCTGAGAGCCTCTGTCTGGAAGACTCCCTGCAGTGGCGGAAAGTAAATCACCATTAGCTGGCCCATCAAGCTTCCCGCAACAGCATAGTTGAACATCTTATTCCCGAAGAGCTGGATCTCCCCCGCGAGAACGGATTTTGATTCCGAGCGGCAGGAGAGCGCGTTGAACATATCAAAGAGAACAAAGCAGGTGAATGTCATCGTAGTATCGCGCGCTGTGATCTCGCCATCCACAGTCATTTCTCGGTAGTACGTGGTGAGTGTACCGATCATAATGATGACCGCGGATTGTAGAACTCGCTGAATCAGGGCTCGGGTGAGCACACGGGCTTGTCGGGGACGGGGAGGGCGTCCCATGACGGCTGGATCTACCGGCTCTACACCCAAAGACTGCGCCGGAGGACCATCCATGAGAATATCTACGTGGATGCATTAGCAGTGGCTCGTCATCGTGCTTCTGGTTCATGGCAGGGCAACTTACTTATCCAAAGAATTTGCATGGCATTTAGCGGGTTTGGGAAGCCGAGGAAAGTGCTGAAGAGGACAAGACTGAGCGCCGCAGCACTCGTACTCAACTGGAATGTAAGGAAATTTTGGATATTGTAGAAGATGCCTTTCCCTTCCTCGATGGCATTCAGTATGGTAGCAAAGTTGTCATCGGTAAGAATCATATCAGCAGCCTCCTTGGCTACATCCGTGCCTAATCTGCCCATTGAGATACCGATGTCGGCTTTCTTGAGAGCTGGAGCATCATTGACACCGTCACCCGTCATGGCTACAACGTCCCCGCGAGCCTGGAGGGCCCGCACAATTTTCATCTTGTGTTCGGGACTTGTTCGAGCAAAGATGGACGTGGTGGCTATGGCTTGTGAAAGCTCCTCTTCGGTCATCTGGTCCAATTCATCACCTCGTAAGACAGAACGACCCATCGAAGAATTCAAGCTTATGGGCATTCCGAGCTTCTTTCCGATCGCCACTGCGGTGGTTTCGGCATCTCCAGTGATCATAATCACCTTGACCTTACCAGCCATCAAACGCCGTATCGCCCTTTCCACTCCCTTCCGCGGCGGGTCATTCATGCCAACGAGGCCAGCAAATACGAGACCACGGTAGTATTCGTCTGCCCCGAGACCAGACTCAGAAGGTGGGATCGGTGATGTTGAGCCGCTTTTGCGACCGTCTTTTGATGCGCCCGAGGCAAATCCCAGAACACGTAGACCGTCCTGCGCCATGGCATCAGCAGCCCTGATTGCCTCTTGTCGACGGGCTTGATCCAAAGGTAATTCACGCCCTTGGGAATTGACATATGTATCACATCTGTCCAAAACTTTCTCCAGAGCACCCTTGATATAGGCAACATCAGGCCCAGGGTTGAGTTCGGGGCCTGAGCTACCGTTGATCACAACACCCATCCATTTCCTTTCGGAGCTAAACGGAGTCTCATATTTACGAGCGCCAAGTCTGTCTCGCACATCCTCTTCTCCAAATGCGTCTAGGAGGTCCAAAAGAGCTATGTCTGTCGGCTGGCCAACCCACCGACTCTTTGCTCCAGATGCATCATCACCCAAGGTTGACGACAATACTGCGGCAGTAGATGCAGCATGATCACCAGCCAATCGTGCATTGTTGACGATGTTTGCGATTCTGATAATTGTCTTCGTGCTGGCATCTAGAGCGCGAGAATGGTCCTTGTTCTGCACATCAACTGGTTGAGGCTCATCGAAATTCCACATCTTCGTAACCGTCATGTGATTTGTTGTCAATGTCCCTGTACGGAATCAGTGGTGCAATCTATGCCAAAAGTCTCGCACGACTCACCTGTTTTGTCACTGCATATTACGTTCACCGAGGCCAATGTTTCTACACTAGGTAGTCGCCGGACAATGGCATCTCGCTTCGACATTCTCAGGACACCCAGAGCAAGCGTCACGGTAACGATGATGGGCAAACCTTCTGGGATGGCAGCCACAGCTAGAGAAACGCCAATCTGGAACATTTCGATAAAGGCCCAGCCTCTCCAGAGACCTAGCAATATGATGAAGGCGATCACACCGAAGGACATGTAGCTAAGCTCTTTGCCGAGTTTGTCCATAGAAACTTGCAACGGTGTGCGGGGGCTCTCAATTTCTTGCAGCGACGCAGAAATGGCTCCAAACTCAGTGTTTCCGCCTGTTCCAATCACCAATCCTTGACCATATCCAGAGCGAACCAATGTACCCATGAATGCAATGTTCTTCTGGTCATTGAGTCTTACATCGGCGCCAACCGTTCCAGTCGCGGGCGATGCGTAAAATGGCGAGGGTGATCGTTCATGCCCGTTCAAAGGGGTTATCGTGTTGGGCGCTTTCGGCACTGGTTCGTTTTCGCCAGTGAGGTTCGACTCGTCGATGGTAAGATCTGCAGCGTGTGTAATCCTAATATCTGCGGGGATGCGATCGCCGGTGTGGAAGAGAACCAGATCACCTGGAACTAACAGCGTTGCGGACAGGGTAGTCGCATGGCTCTCAGCAGCTTCCAAAGATGCAGGCGTATCCTCAAGATTATCCAATTGTATAGCTTCGGCGCCACCAAAGTCGTTAGGGGTGCGGCCGTTCCGTGAGGGTTCCGTCCCAGCGCGAATTACATGGGCGGAATGCGGAACCAATTGATTCAAGGCTTCTAATGACTTTTCCGATCTATATTCCTGCACGAAGCCTACGGTCACAACAATCGTCACGGCGGCTGCTATGCTGACGGCATCGTCCAGATTGCCCATGACCAATGACACAGCAGCCGATCCCAGTAACAGCAATATGAGCGTCTCTTTGAACTGCTTGATGAAACGTAGCCATAGAGGCTCGGGTTCTTCGTGGGGAAGTTCATTGGGACCGTGAGTGTGTAAACGCGTGGTGGCAGAGGTGGAGGACAAGCCGCGGGTCAAGGAGGTGGACAATTTTCGAGCCGTTTCGTGCGTAGAGAGAAGCGAGTAGGACGATGTCATTGACTGGAGTAGAATAAGTCAGCTCAAGATTGTCCATGTGTGCTGTGGAGCGAATGCGCCGCAAAGGTGAGACGGGGATCGTACTGCTGGCGTTGAACGCCGCGGCGGCGGTTCTGATGGGGCCAGCAAGGGCGACGAGGGGCGAGAGGATTTGTCTGGCTTGTTTGGCGCATGATACAATGGTAGCGAGGGTGTTGTGACTCTAGACATGATGTTGGCATGGCCCAGCGGCCACGGGTCCGCGGCGGTCTCGAGGTGACGGGAATTATTCTACAGCAGGGGGAGAAATGAATATGCAAGACAGGTGGCTATTTCATGAATGCTCGGGTATGCGAATGGCAATTACGAGGGAAAGCGGCGCACGATACGATGGAAACGCGGAGGAGACAAGGCGATGTGTAAAGTGTAAGTGGTAAGTGAGGGTAAGGAAGAAAGAGTAAGTCTTTGTAGAGCAATACGTGGTTTGGATCTATCTGAATCGAGCGACCAAAACGTAAACCGCGACGAGGGGCGCAGACGGCGTTTTTGGTTTCACGACGGATTGAGACGGGGCGAACCATTAATTGATCTCACTGATACATGCAGTTACTGGACTCGGGCGGGCCAACGAAAGACAACAAAAAAAAAGCATGCATACCCTGCTTTTGGCCACACCCTGGACGCGCATCGTGGTTCTTGTATGCCTTCATCCACGCCCTCATGGATCATGTCTTGGCTTCCCCGGCTCGGGCCACACACGCGTTGGTAGTAGTACCGCATGCATTCATGAATTTTTGCGTATCATTAGTATACTTAGCATACATAGACAGCGCTGGTCTTCTCCTTGTACGTGACGTTTACGACATAACGTTACAAGGTCGATCAAGTATGTGTGTGTGTGATATGTACATAGTTACGACAGATAGTTAACATTGCACTGTCGAATCTCTATAAGTTACATGTACCTCACCTTCACAGACACGAGGCGGATTTGGGGCCATGCCATGCCATGGTTGCCTGATTTAGCAATTACATAAGCCCTGCTCATAGCTTGCCTTGGCTTGCTTCCCCCCAGCCCCCAGCCTCCCGCCAGCCTCGCATCCTGGACATCGCGACTCCGTCTCCAACGTCAACATCACGCCCTCCCCCATCCCCCACCAATACGTCCCACCTCCACTGTCATTGAAAAAAGAGCGCGCGCGCTCGGCGCACTTGATCTGCCCGGCTGCGTACCCAATATACACGTCACACAGTCCACCTGCTGACGCGCGCCGGAAATCAAAACAAACTACCTACACCCCTCAGCACCACGCGCACGCCGCCAATTCATCTCCAACCCACTGTCCATTCTAATCCTGTATCCAACATGTTTTATCCCGCCGAATTGCTCCGGCGTGAGGGCGCGCTGGCCCGCGTCTGGATGGCCGCCAATGTGGAGAAAAAACTCACCAAAGCCCAAGTCTTGCAAGACAAGATCGATGAAGACATTAGTGAAATCATGAGGCCGAGAGTTCCCCTTTCGCTGCGCCTGAGCGGCTCGCTGCTCCTCGGTGTCGTGCGCATTTACAGCAGGAAGGCGCGTTATCTTTTAGACGATTGTAGCGACGCGCTTTGGAAAATCAAGATGGTGAGATCCACCCTTCGTCGCGACAGCGCGTAGGCATTGCAACTGACACCATACCCTAGGCATTCAAACCCGGAAATATCGACTTGCCCGCCCACTCTCATGTCGCCAACCCCGCTGCTTTGACCTTGCCCGACACCATCACGGACATCGATCTGCTCGCACCAATGCCCGATCCGTCATTGCTTCTCTCGCAGTCGTTGGATCTGGGTGATATCCCACTTCCAGATCTTGGCGGCACTGACTGGGACAGTAGCCAGTTCTTGTCTACGAGTGTTGAGCAACCCCGCGCAGGGGATGACACGATGATTGAATTTGAAGATCTTGGCATCGACTTCAGCGGCAATGACGTAGAAGAAGATGTAAGTATCGAAATTGGCCGTGATGCCGGCCCAGCTCAACGCCTTTCAGAGGAATTCAGCATGGGTGGGAAAGAGTTGGAAGGAGAGGATGATTTAAATTTGGATCTCGGCGCCGATCTTTCAGACGACGAAGGCACTGTGGTCCCTGATATTGGTGGCGACACAGATATCCCCATGGGTGGCACTGAGCTGGAACTGGAACCTGCTGAGGATGTCACTGCTACGGAAGCCCTTGCCCCGGAAGCCCGCGAGCGTTCCCTGTCACCCTTATCTGAACTTGGGGAGAATGAGGCGCGCGCATTGGAGGAAGAGATCCAGAATACAAGCATATTTCAGCTTGCTCCGGGTGAGCAACAGGAAGAGGACGAAGAGGAAGCACATCAAGCTAGGGCCAAACGCCGAAGGGTTATACAGCAGGACACTCAGACACAAATGTCAACCAGCCAAATCCGTGAGCACCAAATCAACCACGAGGACATTCTCAAGCCTGTCTCATTCCTCCCCCGAGATCCCATGCTGATGGCTTTGATGAATATGCAAAAATCTGGAGGGTTTGTATCTAGTATTCTTGGCGATGGTCGGAGCCAAGGTTGGGCTCCCGAGCTGAGGGGTATCTTGTCGATGGAAATCGTCTCGCGCCCCAGCCAGAAGCGGAAGCGAGATAGTGGAATCGCTGATGTAGGAGCTGCGGGTGAACAGGCTGCAGCTGGGGCCGAGAAAACCCCCCACCCCGAGTCTGACGATGAAATCTCGCCTGAGGATCAAGAAGAAGTGGTCATCGGAGACGACACAATCATTGAGGGAGAAGATGGTGAACACATTCAGCTACCCGAGGATGATATTCCGATTCCTCAGGACGACATTGAGGAAGTGTTCTCTCCTCTACCTGAGAATTTCGACGAGACAACTCTGCCCCTCTTGCACCCTGCGGAGAGCGGGGTTGTTTCCCTCGAAACGAAACATGCTGTCCATCTTCTCCGCACAGTTTTCGGAGATGCAGGCGAGACAGATGAAGAGGAACGACTGAAGAATGTTGTGCCCTTCCAGAGCATGTTCCCTGAGGACAGGACTTCTAAAGCTGATGCTGCACGCATGTTTAATGAGATACTAGTTCTAGCAACCAAGGATGCAATTAAGGTCGAGCAGGTCAATGAAGACAACAAAATCGGAGGGCAGATCCGTATACGTGCCAAGCGCGGTCTTTGGGGTTCATGGGCAGAGACTGATGTCTCTGGGGCTGAAGCTATCAAAGCCGCGGAAGCTGCTGAAGCTGCCCAGGCGTCCGCTGCTTCAGCAGTGGCAGCTGATCCCATCCCGTCTGCGGATGTGGCTACTGAGGAGTAAAAAATGCCGGCTTTGTTCTCTACTTAGGGTTTTATAGGGCTCCATCACGTTGCTGCGGCGTTGGGATACCCCTTTTCATATGCATGTGGTGGAGAGAGGATTGGGTTATGGTGTTGGAGGTTTTTGTTGGTATCATCATGTGCTTGTATTGGATAATGAACATTCAGGCTGCTTGTGCAGAGGGGTTCATAGGTTGTTCTGGCTTTCCTGGTTTAGTATTAAGCTTTTCCTTAGATACGAGTTTAATCAAAAAAGTTTGAGAATTCTCGCGTTGTCTTGAATGACGTTGTGAATGCCAAGCCTTTCCTAGTGCTTTTTTCTCACATTGCGGACCTCCGAGTCATACACAATTCGTTGCGTTGAAGCGTCCATCTCACTTGAACATCCAGCCATGTTCTGATGTCCATACGCTATTTACGTCTACCAAATGTACAGCTCACGCGACCGTTCTCGATCTGTATTCGTGCTTCAAATTCCCTGGCGCAAGTGGCTGCATCAGAATCCGTTCATCCTCTTTCCTCGCTGAAGCCCATCCCGCAGTTCCACCGCACAAACTCAAGAGCCACCATGGAAACCCACATCCTCCCAGTTGACCCGAATAAGTTGGGGAAGCTAGAGATACAGGAATCAGAAAGTGGAGACTCTCTAGTAGAGAAATGGGACATCACATATGAGCAGGGGCAGGACTTGGAAAGTCTGAGGCGGGCCGCCCATGAGTTGAGAGAGACAGATACGCCCGTGGCGTTTCCAACAGAAACTGTATATGGCCTTGGGGCAGATGCGACAAGAAGCTCAGCGGTATGCGCCATTTTCGCAGCCAAAGGACGTCCGGCAGATAACCCGCTCATTGTTCATGTCCATTCAATACCTCAACTGCGCTCTCTTCTACTGGGAGGGAAAAATACCCAGAACGGAACTGCAGATCCTATACCCGACATCTACAAGCCACTGATCAAAAAATTTTGGCCTGGCCCTCTCACAATTATTCTGCCAAATCCCGAGGGATCTGTCCTAGCACCTGAAGTTACGGCAGGGCTTGATACCTTTGGCGCGCGTATGCCTCGCAGTATACTTTCACTTGCTCTTATGCGCCTTGCCGGTGTTCCACTCGCCGGCCCCTCTGCGAATGCATCCACAAGACCTTCACCCACCGCGGCCGAGCATGTCAAAGATGATTTAGACGGGAGGATACATACTATCATAGATGGTGGGCCTTGTGAGGTTGGTGTGGAAAGTACAGTTGTGGATGGCCTAAGCAACCCTCCAGCTGTCCTCCGCCCGGGTGGTGTAACTGTGGAGCAGCTCCGGCTGTGTCCTGGGTGGGAGAATGTTGTCGTGGGATATAAAGATAAACATGAGCATGATATTCGACCGAGAGCTCCTGGTATGAAGTACAGGCATTATTCCCCCAAGGCTTCAGTGATCCTATATGAGGCCGGTGCAAAGATGCCAAACCAAAACGACATTACGAACCCTGAAAAGGGCTATAAATCGGTTGGTATCATCCGGACGAAATCGTGGCCTACTGCACTTGGTCTCCCAGTTGAGAGCCTACGCTCCACCAACGGCGACTCGGATGTTGCGGCTTCTGCTCCGAAGAGTTTCGCCCACAGCCTCGAATCAACTACATCTAATCTTTTGCGTTCAATCATCCAACACCAAGTTCCTCATGCCTCATGTCATTCCCTCCAATCACCAACTGCAGGGCCGATATCTGTATGGGATATTGCACTTGGAACTTCAACGGAGGATGTAGCACGCGGTCTCTTCTCTGCGTTGAGAGAGCTTGACAAGAAGGGTGTGGAGACAATCTTCGTGGAGGGCATCGATGATCGTACGGGTGATGATATTGCGGCAGCAGTCATGAACCGTTTGCGGAAAGCAGCCGAGCTACGGGTTTAGGAAGTTATTCGATGAAGATCTCGACATGATTCTAATCGATTATTGGATCTAAATATTCTACGTCTCTATAAATAAATGTTCGGAATCTCGGTAGCTCAACTATTGCATGCATACGATACGAGGGGTAACGGCGATTTGTGGTGAGACTCTCCTCCAATTGAAAGTCCGACTTGGTGGAACCCAAGTAGGAAGTTGCATCTGTGCCTAATGGGAGCTATTCGAGGCCTAAATTTTCCTTGCAACGGTGAAAATTATGGTGTGATTAGCCTATTTCTATAACGTGCAGCCATGAGACCTTCGTCCTGTCGGATCAGCTTTTCTCACCTTTCCGTTCAGCCACCTCAATACCAAATGCCTTGCGCTCTCCTTAGCTTTTATTGGGGTTAATCTGCGATATATTAATGTAGGATCCGGGTAAGGAGAGAAACTTTGCTGTCTCTTACAGAAAAACTATGATTCTCACACGTCGAGCGAATGAGCACCTGGGATGGGGTGTAGTCATACAGTGAGTGCCTGCAAAGGCATCTAGCATCAAGACTCTATCTCCATGTTTGGGTCATGTCACTCACGAGATGGATATTCCAAATCGCATATAAATGGCCATACACAGCTGCTTATAGTATAGTACTATTGAGATATCCAACCCGTCCACAACATGAAATCCGTTACTGTTCTGCTGGCCAGCTTCGCGCTACTTGCGCCCACCAACGCTCACTGTACATTTCCGAACTTTCTATTTCCTCGGAAAATATCTCTTCTAACCAGGGAAATCACAGATTTCTTCAGTCGGCTCATCCTCGATGGTAAATGGACATCAACATGGGAATACGTCCGGTACAAACCTCTCTACCCAAAAATATCCAGCACGCTTACTAACCACCGCGTTCTTCGACATGCTACAGTGAGATAAGCCCTTACCCCGGAGACACGACCAAGTTGGCCATGGCCTACCCCAATACCGACCCAGACTCGCCCGATCTCCGCTGCGGACGCAATGCCACGATAGGCTGGTCGCAGCCCAAAACTGCGACTGTGAAAGCTGGAGATACAATCGGGTTTGGGGCAGCTGAATATGAATTAGTCGAAGTGCCCAGGATGTACCACCCTGGCGTGGCTTCCGCGTGGTTGAGCAAAGTCACCGGAGACTTGAATCAATATTTGGGTGACGGTAAGTAAATTTGTGAACATATTGGAAGAAAGAAGAGTAGAGAGGGGGAAACTTGAGGGAAAAGAATTTGAAACTATATGTTGGATGCTGGGTTGAACGAAAGGGCTAAATAGTGATACAGGCGAATGGGTCAAGATCATGCAGACCAGGGAACGGGAGGCTCAAAGCGTCGACTTCACCAAAGAGGAGAACAAACTTTTATACAATCAGATGAAGTCGCTTTGGGCTACCTTCCAAGCGGATAGCGTACGTAGTTCCTTCTGCTCTTCACCCACCCTTTCCTAGTTGTGCATCATCATGTTATCTCCCCCTCGCACTTTAACCCCTCGAACCACAGAAAGACACCACGTTCCCATAGCTGACATTATCCCCTTCCTTCATAGTGGAACTTCACTATCCCCGCCACGGCGCCATCGGGTAGATACCTTCTCCGCTATGAACACATGTTCCCGAACCCCCAAGATACGCAATTCTACGTCAATTGCGCGAACATCGAAGTCGTCAACGAGGGTACCGAAGGCGCGTTTCCCGCGGGTGTCAAAATTCCCGGGGTGTACACCAGGGGCCAGAAAGGTAAGCGGATTGTTATGCCATGAGGGAGAGGGCTATCGTGCGTGGAAACTGCGACTGACTTTTACGATGGCAGATGTGTACTTCTCCACGTACGACTATGGGCTCAAGGGTAGCTTGGATGGGTATAAGACGCCTGCGCCGGAGCCTTGGAAGGGGTAGGTGGCGTCGCGAGGGAACGGCATAGCACGAGTCGATGAGGGCAAAGGACAGGAGTGCGTATGGACAGAAACCAGCCTGGTAAATGGGCGGATCATCAGGACACTTGATGGCAATGCTTCATGTTATTCACCTCACGCCATACCGCTCAAAAAATATTTCACGCAATTGGATACTTCCTTGAACCTCCTTACTTCTAATACTAAATTGTTTTTGCTAAAAATAAAGTATATATCAACTTGCTCTGACCTCATATGAGGGTTTCAAGTTTTACAATCTATGCCTTTGCTTCCTGTTCTCTTTCTAATCTTTTCTTCTTCCTATGTGTCTTATTTTTGGGTGGTCGTATTGGTATGGCGATGCGTGGTGCAAGGGAGTGGTATTTCTATAATGCTCTAGGTATTTCTACGCTCCTGGACAATTCTCTCTTTGCTGCTATTTGCAAAAATTGATACCGGTATGTGGAGCAGTAGTATCCTTTCCTCTCCTCAGAAAAGTGTTTGAGTTAACATGTGGGCTAGGAACAGTGACGAAGTAGAGAGATAATTGTACGGGTACGTGGTCGGTAGAAACGTATGTGTGATAAAGAAGAATGAGAGAATAGGGTAAGGGCGGGGCACCAAGGACGGGAAATATGGAGTATAATCTTCTGATATGGCTCCGATTATCCAAGTAGGAAGGTTTGTTCGGGAATATGTTTGCGATGACAACTGCGTTGGTAGTAGGAAGACGTGGCCAGGCTTGACCATTACAATATCCTATACACCCACAACTGTAACCGAAACTGGTAGCTGTGAGTCGTGATCTGGCTCTCGGCCGCCTCCGTATGCCGTAGCGTTGAAAGCCACAGCTTTTATGCCTGTGAGGCGTTTTTGTATGCATTTAGACTTCGACGCTAAATCCATTTCCCACGCAAGTCCAGAAACTGTAATTGTACTTCCATTCTCACTGAGACATCAGCACTGGCGACAGTGAGTATGTTGATGATTTGTCCCATTATCCACAGCCCACCTCTATCCTCTCGAATTTCTACAGTACCGGGACGCTTGGCTGTATATTCCGATCCTTCAAACTCCACGGAGGGACTTCTCCAAGTCTTCCCCTGAGCTATGACGTTTTGTTTGCAGCTTTTTAAAAGAAAACGGTGAATCCGAAGCTTACATCTCAAAGGAATATCCGAAAAGTGACTTGTGTCTCGTGTAGGAAGAAAAATTCCAGTTTCCAGGAAGTAAAGGAAGAAAAATATGAAATAAAGGCAGAGGAGAAAGGTTATGCCACCAAAGCGTCACGGAAACACATGACGATTCCAATGGGCGGCTCCACCGTCCTTCCGTTTGTCTAGGTCAGAAATGTAATCATTGCAAGCTGCTCGAGATGTACTCCATCACTCATTCACATTGAGATCCCGGCAGTCCCCTGTTCTACTGTTCCATGCAAAGTACACAGGTGTGTACATGTGACACACAGTGACAGTTACACAGCATTGACAGACATCTGACATTTGAAATAGCTGCAAATTTCTGCCATCGATGCGTGACTAGACGCCAACCGTCGCACACAACGAAGATGTGTACGTTGCAGACAAGCCACGCCAAATGCGGAAACGTAAGTAGGCTTAGTCGTGCACCCATCCCCCACCCCCCACGCCCTGCTTTGTGTGTAAGAATGTGCGCGTTTGATTTGGTTACAAATCCCATGTTCGACAATGCGTGTGTGTTACTCAAATGCCATCTCCGTGTTTGAATCGTTCCATGGTCGTTCCTGTAACACATGCTCGATCTGGGGGTGTGATATCGTTGATATCAATCACAAGTAAGTGGGGGGAAACCCTCATCGTGTGTTTTATGTACGTGCGTATGGACATGGGTACCGATCCTAGTTTCAACAGACTACAGACCGGATGTACATTTGTAGGTTGTATATTTGACTTGACAGTTAGCTGAAGTGTGTATTATGCGATATATTTGGCATGCACTGTTTGAAGCCTACCTAGGTAGGCCTACAAAAATGCCGTGCCCTGGATGGAAGTACGTGGGAATTTATTACTGAAACAATCGTGCTCGAGCCAGTACTTGATCCTGTGAAACATTTTTGCCCCATTTCCAATATCTGCTAAACCGCCGGGCGCTAGTGGAAATCATCATAAGACAACAGACAAATTTAGTAGCAGTGATGGTTGGAAAATCTTTCTTCACAGCTTTGGTGGTGCATGAAATGCCTACACTAGAACTAATACTCAATGAGTCAATTATCTCCGCAACTTGTAACATTGCGAGTGAATTCACATTGTCTCTTAAAAAAAAAACAAAAAAACCTCCGACATGCAGACGAAAAAGATTTTTTTTGTATGAGGTTTGTTTGATTCTGTTCATAGGTAGCACAATGTTCTACCGAAACAAGTTGGCTTTTAAGCACTCGCTGCATTGACGTCAGCCCATCACTACGCGTCAGTCATGGGGATATCATCCTTCCCTTGAACTCTCACTAGATACGACATGATACCCCAGATCCCACGCATAGCTTCCTTTCGGTCTTCGACCTCAAAAAGATTGAACCACCGTGTCCGCTGAAGCTGAGGCGAGCGCCAGTCTTGTTCGGAAGGCGTATCTTCCGGGATTGCGCCAGTGGTGATGAATTCAATATAGAGTCGATGGACACGCAACTTGATAACGCTAATATGATGATTTAGGGACGATATCATGAATATCTGCTTTATCGTTAGCCATTGAAAACGTGCGAAACTTTAAGCAACTGTTTACTTCGTCCCATTCAGAGTCACGGTCTTTGCCAATGGCTTCGTAGACGGTTTTGGGATCCCAAAGCGGATTACCAGGCCTAATAGTTTTCCAGACTTCTGCTGGTGTGGGTCTCCGTCGTTCCTTCGATCCAAGTTTAGTTCGCGTGGGCTTCTCTTCTGGTTTCGGTGTCTCCACCTCTGGAGTCGCATCACTGGCACCGGTAGCCTCACCGACTTCTCCACCTGGGCCTCCACCCCACCGATGTTTGCTTGTCCACCACTTCCCTTCACCACCTCGAACTTCGGTTTTGCCTTCCCTTGCCCTTTCCTGAGCCAGCAAGAGCAACCCACCAAGCTCTCGGGTTGCATCCAGGACTGATTCTGCTTGCAAATCACCAGTAGAACCAAAACTTGTCTCCTGTCTACATTGAACACCCATTACTGGGCCTTCCATCCACCCTTGACGCGCCTTGATTCTATCTTGGGGCATTCGCCAGGCCGCGGTGGTCATTCGCACTGGGAATCGGACATGTTCCATTACAAGGACCGGGGGGCGGCGGTGTGGTGCAACTGTGACGCCAAAAGCCCAAGTTATGGGTTCTAGGAAGGCACGCACACAATCATTCTGGTACCGAATGGGCATTTCGGCGCCGTTTCCAACACGATAGCCCTTGTATGATCCCTTGCTCAAGTCATTGGAAGCTTGGGCTCGCGGTTGAGAATCCGCATCTGGCGCCCATGGAAGTTTCGGCGGTACCGTTCGTGCTGGCAACGCTCTGCTTGACGATATAGATGTTGTTGGTGTGAAACTTGCGGCGCTAGTCGTTTCTGCGCTACCTATGGACTGTGCGGTTGTTTCATCGCTAGTTGCTTCAGTCTTGGCCTTTTTGCGGGGCTCTTCCTCTCGAGGAGAAATTTGGTGAGGCTGAGAGAAGGACTTGACTTCTTCAGTCGCCTGAGAGTCTACGGCAGGTTGATTATTAGAACTGTCAATGTTTTGATTGACGTCTGAAGGCGTAGCACCATCGCTGTCAGGAGCACTTTGGGGTTTGGGTGGCAGGTACTCGTCAAGAGAAGTATCCCAATAGTAGGCCACATTATCCAGGCCTTCCCAGAATTTTCGAAAGTGAGCGAGTCGCAGCGGAACGCGATCGCCACGTGGTTTGCGAGTAAGGTTGCTAAATGCATCTTCGTTGGCGAACAAGAGCTCCTTGGCACGGGAGTAGAACTCATTACGATCTGGGACTCTTCTGCCACTTGAAAGAAGCTTCACAGTTGCGTCTGGAGCAGACCCGTCAACCTGTTCTTGGGTTGGTGGCTCCAGCCAGGTTTTGGGAGGGAGATGGGATTGCGCATCGTTTGAAGATGACAGAAGCGTTTCGAAGTCGCATTGAGGTCGAAACGTCACATTGAGAATGGACAAGGTGTCCACGGTGATGTCTGATGGTTTCCTCAGATTTAGAAAATGAGTCGAAACTCCGGTGGATGAACCGCTAGTCCATGCGGGCGGTGAGGCTGTTGGTGATGGTTCCGGAGGAACGAGAGCCGGGAAGGTCACAGGCGTGGGCCGTGATGGCGGTGGTCTTTCCTTTTGGTTGTCATGTTGGCCGGCCAGGAGGGCGCCTGGTCAGTAGAAGGGATGGTTAGCAGCAGGGTCGTTACATGTTTTCTGACTAGTAGCAAAAGGTTGCGATTGCGGCGATGTGATGAACATGGATACGAAACAGGCAGGCGAGATGTGTGATTGACCAAACACCGAGATGATCTGGTGGAGGTTTCGCCAACGCGAGGCGGTGTCTGGCTCGCTGAAGGGGGATCTTTGTGAAGATTGCTTGGAAGCTAATAACTGGGCTAGGGCAAAAATAGCACAATGGCTAGCAAATAAGGAGAGGAATGATGGTAATTGTAGCAAATGGGAGGGTGCGAAAGGGACATGCGGGGAGGAGAGTATGCGAAGCGGCATGAGCACGGGACGTACCGCCAAAGTTGAACATTGTGTCTGGCTCCTAGATAGTAGAGGGCGCCAACTACGGCTCTAGTGTCGAGAAAGAGGTAGAGGGAGAGATTCAAGGTCGATGTGGACGGCGAATGGGCGGGAAGGTGAAGAAGCATGGGCGAATTGTGTCGTGTCGCGAGCGTTGGACTGACTACCCACTGTACATATGTAACCACGACCTAGGTATGTGTGGTGTACCATGTACCTCCTACCTCCATGTACGGCAGTACAGTACAGTAGTTATGTGCGCACTGAGAAACACCGCAATCGACTTTCTTTGGGGAGAGATGCTCGGTTCCTATCATACATAATCCAGTACCCACATTATACAACCCGCATAGCCGGACTGATGTGATTGACTGAGCATGCGGCTTTCCCACTCACTCACTCCCTTTCAAGTGGGCCGCACGGGTGCATGTTGTTGGTTGGAACATGCACCAACATTGAACTGTGCAGAAGACGATAGGACAGACCGCCTCGACAACCATCATGTTCCATGATCCATCCCACGTCACGCTCCTCTCTCTTCCAGCCATCAGAGCGCTGTAGCTTGTTTTGCAACAATCCACCGCATACCCTGATGAGGGGGAAAGCCCTGCTAGACGTTGGGCTCATATGTACTGGGCATGCATGTACAGTATTGTCAACGTCACGTGTAACGTCCGAGCACGTGTTTTCCCCACAACATGAACCTCGCCTCCTGCCAGTGCCAGTGCCAGTGCCAGTGCCAGCCCTCAACACCATCACGACCGACGCGCAAAAGCAAAGCCCGACACACCACTTTACGCGGCCACATCCGGTCGACAACCCCTGTCCATCCAATGTACAAATGGCCTGATGTGTTCGACAATGCTGAGCCTGTCAAGAGGGTGCGATGCCTACGGCGCTTCAAGTGTGTAGGACTCCTTGCCCAAAGCGGCACATGTGATGCTACTCCCGTTTCAGGACTTGTTAAGCGCTCCATCTTATGCCAGCGGTTGGCCCTCATCCGGCTGCTTTTCCAGCAACTACCGCCATCTTCCCTCTACTTTCATTTCCCAATGCTCTCTTTGCAGGAACCGCAAAACTCCACCTTGATATGCTGAATGCGCCCGGGGCGCTTTAATCTTCTCTCCCTACCTTTCTCTTCTTCTCCTAGCCCGTCGAGGCCGTTTCTCCCTCTATGAGTGCAATTTTCGTATGGCAACTCCACAAGATCTGACGACGACGGTGAATGGGAGGCGATGTACGCGCTCGAGAGCTCGAACCGCGACCACCTCATCCGTCATTTCCTCAGCGCCGCCGCCCCCATCACCAGTTTCTACTTCTCCACTTACTACGTCTACCGCTTCTACTACTACTTCACAAGCTGTTCAGCAGATACAACCCAGCGCCGCCGCCGATGCTCCACAGTCCTCTTCTCCTCCTCCTCCTCCGCCTCCCCCCGCCTCCCCATCGACGACATCGACCCCGACACCGCCCGAGCAGCAAGCGCCCGCAACCCAGGCAGTTTCCTCGACATTAGGTACGCGCAGTGAAGTCCCTCAGTCTATACCGCAAACTGTTGTATCATCTGCAAATGTTCCGTCTCCGTCTGCCTCAGACCCCCCAGTTGCGGCAGCGGCAGCGCCCACTGATGCGCCAGAACCCACTGTCCCGCCACAGTCCACGGTTCCGCCAGAGCCTACACCCACGCCAGAGCCCTCTACTGCATTGGATCCCAGTGTTGTAGCTCTCTCTGAGCCAAATGTAACTCCGGAACCTAGCGTGGCTTTGGCGTCCAGTGCGGTTTTGGCGTCCACTGTGGCTTCTGCGCCCACTGTGGCTTCTGCTCCCAGTCAAGCACCTGAGCCCAGCGTCGCCAGTGTAGCTTCTGAGTCCAGTCAACCGCAAAGGGCATCGGCGGTTGCGGCTGCTGATACAACAACTACACGTTCGCCTCCAACAATACCAACTCCAACTAGCTCTGACCCGTTACCTGCAGTAGCTCCATCCACACCCTCGTCACCTGACGCATTCTCAACATCCACCGCACAGTTACCGTCCGTTCCTGCACTGCCAGACACGACTCCAACTCCAGATGGAGATCCATCCGATACCTCCGTGCCAATTCAACCGGAGTCTCCACAAGCGACGAATACAGGAATTTCAACTGGGGGACAAGCAGGAACGATCACGCCAGGACAGGGGACTACACCAGAGGAACAAGGGCTGACTCTGCCTAGTGGCAGTCAGACCAATGTAGCCGGCATCGCTGGTGGTGTTGTTGGCGGTGTTGTTGGACTCGCGCTCATCAGTGCCTTACTGTTCTTCTGTCTTAGGCGCCGCAGGACAGGAAGACTGGAGAAACTGCAGCAGCGGATGAGCGAGAAAAGAGAAGGAGATGAGGGTGTGTTTGCAAAAATCGCAGAAAAGTTCAAGTCAATTCCTGCAAATGTCGGCGTCGTCTTTGCAAAGTTGAAGGGGAAAAAGGCGGGACCAGCTTCCAACCCTTATCGAAGGCATACCGTGCGCAGTAGCGTCAGCTCGGTATACTCCGTCCAAACACACGGACGAAATCAATCGATCACTGAATCACCTACTACTACGGGGCTGCAAAAGCAATTGCGTGCCTTCGGTAGCCGCATGCCCAGCTTGAAACGGTCAAAAACATTGCTCCATAAAAAACAGGATAGCCTTGTGGTGGGCAATCAATCACCATTCATTGGAATAGTCGAGGACCCGGTACTGCGTAATAGCAAAAACGCCGACGGCCAGTTCAACAGATCAATCGAACAGCCAAAGAATCTGTTCGTCGTGAACCCCGATCTACAGACGCGAGATGATTTCGGCAGAGGGCTCCAAGACCAGCAGCGCGGGCCGCTTACACCAGCACCAGCTGCCACGTCTGAACGGGGCTCAAAAGATCCATTCGCTTCGATACTTGATGATCTTGAGCAACTTAACGGTAGTGGTACGCCTGAATGGCTTCGCGACAATGCCCAGAGCCATAAACGGACGGCGAGTTCTCAGACCGCACTTCGATCACACCCTCCATCGACCTACACAAACTCCATGTATTCGACTGATGAGAATCCTTTCTTCGACCCGTCAGACGCTCCGCCGGTTCCTACCCAACCACTACCACCAAACCCTCCAGTGCGCCCTACAAATGCGTATGCACCCTTTGCTAGTTTCAACTTCAACGCAACGTCGAGTACAGTATCTCGGGACTCGGATACCTCCTTCATGTTTGGACCTAGCCGGCCAGGAACCAATACGTTCGGTTCCAGAGTGCGCCAGTCAGACCCCTTCGACTTGGATCGACCCGAAGTGCTATCGTTCGGGACTGTTGGCAGTCGAACCATACGATCTAGTACAGTTACGAGACAGAGCTCAAGGAGGTAAAGTAGCACTGTCCCGAACTGGGTGAATGCGAACGACGGTCCATATACGGGCCAAACCGTGAGGAGAGATGCTAGCATCAAAAAGTGACGATAGTCCCATGATTTCCTTTAATATTATCTTGTGAGGCTCGTAAGCCTTAGAATATGACGATTTTCTTATGGCGTTGGTCTCGATTCCTATGTTGCCTGGAACGCAGTGGCAGGAAGCATTCCGTTGGACCATTGACTGCAACAAGGACTACACAAATTGGGCGCTTTAGGGAAGGGTGGGTTTTTGGGCATTTTCACACACCTGAATCCCTTTGGGTTCCAAACTTGTTTGATACTATATTATTTTGTATTTTTCGTCTTCTTTTTTTCCCATTCTCTCATCGTCATGTAGCATAGTCCAGCGTTTTTCGCCAACCTTAGAATACCCCACAGTCAGTCATAGAGACACTCGTTTTAGTTGTAAAAACATATACAATACTATTTAAACATACATCACTATCTGCTTTTCCATTTCGCTGCCGACAAGACCTGCAAGCCACAATATTGCTCATTGGGCAATCAAGATTGAAATTGCAGCATGCCGACTTCCAGCAACCAAAAGATGTCAATCGTCTCTGATTCGAGTTTGACAGCAATCTGGCAGTTACTCCATATCATACGACCCCAGCCGTCAGACCGGCGACGTCAAGGCAACCAAGCTGTTCATGGCTACTACTTCCGTTACGGCCAAGGCTTGTCATTGTTTTGTCAAAGACCTCAAAAAAAAAAAGGAGGTCCCACTTTTCAATACAGCACACGGAAAGAAGATCGCTCTCTTGCCGGTGGTTTCACAAACCCTAACAAGAAACCCGCGTCCCATACGCGCGCCAAGAAACAACGTCTTCCTCTTGCCTCTTTTCGCCTCGCCTCCCGAACGTCTGTCTTCACCAGGCACATGAAACGCCCAGATTTGTCAAAATGCGTAATGGGACATGAAACGAAAAAAAAAGGTTTGGCAGTCTCACACATTGAGTTGACTCACTGAAAAAAAAAACCCCCCTTGCTCGCCTCGCTTAGGACTCTGAGTCTGGGAGGTACGGGAGGCGGGTACCAAACCCCGTTCGTATTTTGAGGTTTCTTTTGCGCATGATATATAGGTAAGTAAGCCCTGGGAGGGAGGGATGGAAGTTTGTACTTCCGTTCGTCTGTTTGGTCTTTTCCGTGTATATGTGCATGTATGCATGATGTTTTCTTCTTCTTTGAAGGTTGCGTCCTGTGTGGTGTGTAGACCGGATGGTGGAGCGGAGGGTCGAGGCATGAATATGTGTCTATGTTATGTTAGCGCGTGGATGTCCCGAGGGTTGGGTTAAGCTTGAAGGGTGGTTTGGATAAACTTCAGAGCATGAGGTAGAAAATGGAGGGACCAGGTGTCCGTTCGTGTCGTGAGTATCCAATGCGTGGAGAGATTGGGCGGCTGTATGCTTTTAACTGCAACTGCGATACCCTGGAGAAGAATGCTGTGAGCAATGAGAGTTTTGGGCCCCCGGCGCGATTAAGTAAATAGTCAGAGGAATTGAATTTCAAGGCCCAACGATTTGGGTTTTGTCTTTTATTAGTCCAGTGTTTTGTTTTTGGGATGACGTTGGGGAGTGTGAAATCTTGAAACTTGCATTGCTGCGTCTTGATGGCCTAGCACGGATGGTGTGATGTAGTTTATCAAATCCCCATCTCCCAGATTGCACCACTCATCTTGCAGCTCACAATGACGACTTATTCCAAACAACGCAATCCTCCCGCCAATATGGAAATGAATAGGTCCCACTATTGACCACGACTCCAGGAAGACTGCGGTTTCACTTCTCGTCACCTGCTCCCTCCTTCTCCTCTCGAATCACCTGCAAAACCCTCCTCGTAACTATATCCCTCTCTTCCGTATCAACGGTCCCATACTCGCTTCTCGCCATGTCGAAAATCCCCTTCTCCCACCCCTGTCCAACATCAACCCTCCCCGCATCATCCCAACAATTCTGCACCGTCTGTCCGATATTCCCGAAAAACCCTTCCAGCCCAGCTGGTCCGCCTCCAGCATGATAGCTCTTAAACGGTCCTGCAACAGCCCATCGTGGACCCATGGAGTTCTCCACAATGCTATCTAGCTCAGACACTGAGACTACGCCTTCGGAAACCAGATGAATGGCTTCGCGTAAAAGCGCGAATGCCAGTCTGTTCGCTACAAAACCGGTGGTCTCACGCTTAATGTGAATGGGTGTTCGGTTACGGGCTTCCCAGAAGGCTTTGGTGCGTTGGATGACTGCGTCTGAGGTGGAGGGTGATGGGACGAGCTCGAGGAGTGGCATGATGTGAGGAGGGTTGTAAGGGTGAACGACGAGCAATCGCGCCTTGTCCATCATATCTTGAGACTGCTGAGATGCAGGGATACCGCTTGTGCTGCTCCATAACAAAGCATCTTTCGGTGCGTGTCGTTCTACCTCTGCCCAAAGTTTGCGTTTAATGTCGAGGTTCTCTGGCCCGGATTCCTGGATGATAGAAGCGCTCTTTACGGCTCCTTCTAGGGATGTTGCGAGATTGATCTCAGTTATATTTAATGGGGCATCGCGGTCGTTGAAGAATTTCGGGAGTGTTTCTTGAATGTGTTGGGAGAGGTTTGGTCGTGTGTCATAGATTGTAAGTTGGGATGGGGAGGAGAGGTGGGACAGGTGGAATGCGGCGAATGATAACCCAATTGTCCCAGTGCCGATGAGAGTTATCTCCAAGTCTTCTTTATTATCCATCTGAAAAAAAGAGTGCTTCCAAGCGTGGTCTATTCATGTGGGGTGAGAAGGTGAAAAGTAGGTGAGTGGGGTAACCCGATCTTCTACATGTGGTAGAGCGACTTGCATATCTACATTAACCATTAAGCCTTGGGAAACGCTCGTGTAAACTCTCAATACCTGAGTTTCTTTTCCTTCCTCTGCAAAATCAATAATTGGATTTTGATTTGATTCATACAGCGAACAGTAAATACCATGTTGGAAAGAGTGGAAGTGATCGCCTTCCCCTTTCGGATAGCTCGTGGAAAGAGCTTCCCCCGCACGATTGATATCATCCCCGCTCCCAATCGACTTGTTTGCCGCGAATACGATGCCCTCGCTCAAAATACACCGAGGTTCTGCAGGGAGAAATCCCTCGCTAGCGATGGCCAACTTATCACTTGATGCAAGGTTGCCTTTGAGTGTGTTCCGTTTTGTCCGATTTCTCCCTCCCACCCTGAACGATACAGTACAACTGTCGATTTACTCGAACACCGCTTCATCTCAGTAGACAATGGTCATCTTCAAATCGCAACAGCCCCCAATTGACTGTATGTCTTCCGAATGTCATTGATCTGATAACCGCTCTGACCTTTTTCCAAATAGTACCAACGGATCTCACCGATTGGGACTGGCTGTTCGACTCTCCCTACTCGCCCATTAAGAAGTACCCTAGTTCACCACTTGCTGGTTTCCAAAATGCCATAACCAAAGAACGCGTGGACTGGGCCGACGTCAAGCGATACTCAACATACATATCCACCGCTCTTGTCAAGAACTATGGCCTCCAAGAAGGTCAGACCATTTCTTTATTCAGCCAGAATACAGTATGGTATCCAGTGGCCATGTTCGCTGGCTTAAGAGTGGGGGCAAAAATTTCAGGGGCGAGTCCTGCTTACAATGCTGAGGAAATGACATTTGCATTGAAGACAGCGGACGCAAAATTCCTTATGACGACTCCCGCAAGTATTCAGGTGGCCAAAGAAAGTGCAGAAGCAGCAGGATTACCTAAAAGCAACGTCATTTTGCTTGAGGGAGAACTCGAAGGCTACACTACATTGAAACAGCTCATCGACATGGGTAAGCAACATGGAGAATCGAGCCAAACGCCATCTTTTAAACTTCCTACTGGAAAGACGAGTAAAGATGTATGTGGCTTCCTATCTTTTTCTTCTGGAACCACAGGTCTTCCGAAGGCGGTCATGATCAGTCACCAAAATGTCATCGCTCAATGCCTTCAAATCCAACAAATTACACTGGAAACGCAAAAGAAGATTATGGCAGTGCTTCCGTTGTTCCACATCACAGGACTCGTTCACCAGATGCACCTTCCAATACTCCTGAATGCCGAGGTTGTGATGCTTCCTCAGTTCACCATGGAAGGAATGCTCAAGATCATTGTGGAATACAAACTGAGCGAACTTCTCATGGTCCCCCCGATTCTCATTCGCATGGTTCGCGATCCCTTGGTGGATGAATTTGACCTATCTCACGTAACGCGATTTTCGTCGGGTGCAGCACCTCTTTCGGAGGAGATTATTCAACTTCTCCAAAAGAAGTTTCCGCACACCGGCTTCAAACAAGGCTATGGTATGACGGAGTCATGCTCTTGTATCACCGCGCATCCACCATCAAAATTCGAGTACAAATACGCACATTCCGGTGGTGCGATAGTCGCTTCCACTGAAGTCAAAATCATCAAAGAAGATGGATCAGAAGCGGATGTGGGTGAGCAAGGCGAAGTGCTGGCACGTGGACCGCAAATAGTGATGGGATATCTCAACAATGAGAAAGCGACCCGCGAGACCTTTGACGAGGGCGGCTGGCTGCATACCGGTGATCAAGGCATGGTCGATGAAGAAGGCATGATTTACATTACAGACCGAATCAAGGAATTGATAAAGGTCAAAGGAATCGGAGTCGCCCCGGCGGAGCTTGAGGATCTACTTCTGGGACACGTAAAGGTCGAAGATGTTGCTGTCATGGGCGTCCAAGACGACTATTCTGGCGAACTTCCCAAGGCGTTCGTCAAACTTAAAGACGGTGTCTCGGCGGACAGTAGTGTGGCGAGGGAGTTGATTGCCTGGGTCAAAGAGAAGAAGGTTAGGCACAAGTGGGTTAGAGAGGTGGAGTTTGTAGACGAGATACCAAAGAGTGCCAGCGGAAAGATATTGAGGAGAGTGCTGAGGGATAAGCAGAAGAGCGGCGAAGGAAGAGGCGTTGTTGTCAGAGACGAGAGCAGATCGAAGCTGTAGAAGGCGTCAGAAAAAAATCATGGATTGAATACAAGAATACCACCTCGCACAAATGACTTAAACCATCTCCGAATTCCTATGAACCCTAATATGCAGCCCGACTCAATCCAGAAGGACATGAATAACAAGAGCAAAATCTCGCCATTGCCGCCAAGTCTGCCGATATCAAGTAAAACCGTACCTCCTCATCTCCGCCTGGACAGCATGGTGTCTCTGCCATGCAATCCGTTCCTCATCCGTCAGCCTCCACTCAACCACCAACTCCTCCTCTTCCTCTTCCACCTCACTCGCAGCCTCGGCAGCATCCATATGCGTCCACTGCTCCCTCTGCCACCGCTCCAACGCCGCCCACCCCATATCCACCTCCTGTTCCTCGAGACTGCGAAAACCACAACACATGCTAAACACCCGAGACAAAGCCGCGTCGCTGCCCTCGATGTACATCCACCCCGCGAGGCAGAAACTCAGCAGGTCGAAGATGAGAAGGACGATCGTCAGAGGGTACATCCAAGGCTGGTATTCGAAGAAGAAGGTCGAGGACGTGATAGCTGGTAAGAATGTTGTGGCGTCTGTGGATGTGTTAGGTGAGGTTGGTGCTGGGCAGAGGAGAGTGAGGGTCGCGACGGTGGTGAGGGGCGGGATTTACATACCCATTTTTCCAATCTACAGGATTTGTTTGGAGTGAGGGTGTTGTAAGAGCGGCACGGGGGGTGAGGATGGTCCTAGTGTTTTTCGCTGATTTCGCGTGTTTGTTTGGCGGTAGCAGGCCCGGGAGCAGCGAAAGACGGGCGGTGATGACGGGCGGCGGCGGTGGTGGTTTTGTTGACGGGGTACGTTTTGAGGTTGTTCGACGAGAAGGGAAGGCTATTTGGTTGGGTAGTATTTGTGTAGCCCAAACAGTGCTGCGTTTATAATTCTTCTAGTCCGCTTCCCTCTTGCTATTTCCCTCCAATGACCGTCCCCAGAATGACGAGGATGCGTTTGTTTTGTTTGTCTAGCCTGATACTGGTGCTCACACAGAGGAGTGGTGGCCGGGTGGGATCTGTTTGGATAGCTTGTGTGGCCGTCGGTGTGAAGATAAGAGTTGTCTGAAGGAAGGAGAAAGGAAATTATTGGGTTTAAGATTCCATGTGCGAGTAGGTGTAACGGTGAGCAACTGGGTGAGGAGGGTAGAGCATCACGAATTTAGGTCCAACAATATCAGTGTTACACGATATGGTGCACAATTTCTGGGGCGGAAATGTACAATAGTAAGAAATAACGGTACTACCACTACTTTTGATAAACAAGTAGTGACACAATACCATGAATGCTGGTCCTGGACGGACGCAGACATGGCAGAAAGAAATAAGTTGAATTATCTTTCATTATTCACTCGAGCTATATCATGACGCCTTCACCCAGGGGAGACTAAACGTACCAACCCAATCCTCCACTTCTTTCCTCAACTCCACAATATCGGTGATGTCATTCCCGTCACCGACGTATTCTTTGAAGGCTGCAACGCTGCCCGGAAGCTTCCTGCCCGCTTCCTGAGCTTTGGCCTTTGCATCCTTGTCGAGCTTTTGTGTGATGCCGACAGCACGGTGGACGACGTCGGCCACGCGTTTGAAATCTTCGGCGGTGAAGCCGCGCGTGGTCATGGCTGGCGTTCCCATTCGGAGACCACCAGGTTTCATAGCTGATTTGTCTCCGGGAACCGTGTTCTTGTTGCTCGCGACGCCAACAAGCTCCAGGATGCGTTCCACGCGAGCACCATCAACACCCTTGTCCTTCAAATCAACGAGTACTAGATGGTTATCAGTGCCGCCGCTCACAATGTTGTAGCCAAGACCGCCATTCTCTTTGGAATCGCCCAATCTCTGTGCAAGAGCCTTGGAGTTTTCTAATACGGTTTGTTGGTAGTCCTTGAACTCTTTCGTTTGCGCCTGCTGGAGAGCAACTGCCAACGCAGTGATGGTGTGGTTATGAGGTCCACCTTGGTGGCCAGGGAATACTGAGGCATTGATAGGACCCTCTAGATCATACATTTCCTCAACGCCCTTCTTATCTACTCGCCTAACGCCTTTGCGATAGAAGATCATGGCGCCTCGAGGCCCACGCAAGGACTTGTGGGTTGTGGTGGTTACGATATCAGAATAGGGAAAGGGCGATGGAATGACGCCGGCTGCCACTAGTCCGGAAATGTGGGCCATATCCGAGAGGACGTAAGAGCCTACTTTGTCGGCGATCTCGCGCACGCGCTCGTACTCAATGAGCCGGCTATACGCGGATGTTCCCGCAACAATGATTTTGGGACGGTAAATTGTGGCAAGCTCCTCCATCTTTGTGTAGTCGATATATCCGGTTTTCTCGTCCAGTCTGTATGGCAGAGTCTCAAAGTACTTTGAGACTGCGGAGATCTTCTTTGTGGGCGTTTGGTATCCATGCGACAAATGTCCACCGTGGGGGAGGTCGAGAGCGAGAATGCGATCGTGGGTATTGAGAACAGCAGAATAGGCGTACAGATTGGCGGGAGAGCCAGATAGGGCTGAGCGGAATGGTTAACTGCAGTGATTCCTTGCGAATGAAGCTGTCTGTCACTCACGCTGTACATTGACGCCCCATTCCGACTCATTCAAGCCGAAGGCCTGTAGTGCTCTCTGCTGGCAGAGTCGTTCTGCAGCATCTATGTGTTCATTGCCGCCGTAGTATCGTGCTCCTGGGTACCCCTCTGAGTACTTATCTGTGTGGCGTGAGCTCTGCTGTTGGATCATGATGACGTGATGTGAATCATACTTTGCATAACGCTGCCTAATGCATCAAGAACAGCTTGCGAGGTGAAGTTTTCGGAGGGAATGAGGTTTATGAAGTGTTTTTGGCGGGTTTTCTCCTGCATTGGGGGAGCGGTGAGCTTTGAGCAAACTCGCAGATACAGATACAATCAGCGTACCTTCTCAATGATCTGGTAGACGGTTGGGTCGACATCTTCGAGGTTAGAGGAGAGGAGCTGGAGATCAATTCGTCAGAGTGTTTCCTGAGTGAGGTATGCAGACATGGGATTACCTTGTGCTGCGACTCTGCAGAGGAAGCGTAGCCCCGCCAGCGATGCTGAGCAAGTATTCTAGGGTGGTTTGTGGCAATGGCAAAGGAAGATGGCCGTGTGAGCTGGCTGAGCGGTGCCCTGCACACAGACCGCAGTGTCGCCATTGTGGAGGTTGGTGGTGGTGAAGGGAAGGGAAGAGCGGAAAATGAGAGGCGGCGTCGTCGTAGCGGAAATAGGCCGGATCGCGCATCAGAAAACAGACTGATAGACCAGGGAAGCCATAGATAGGCTCCGGTGTGGCGCCTGTGGCAGTGTGGCAGCATCCATGCACATGCACATGCCACATGCATGCGGGGAAGGGAAGCGGGGGAACAACATTTTTCCGCTCAACTGGCACATTTTCATCCGACGTCGCCTCGTCAGATTTTCTCTCCTCAACACAACTAAACACCGAAACGATTCAACACCTACAAGACAGCCGTATCCTCGCTTGGCCGGCGCAAGCCAGCTGACGCGGGAGCTGCTGATATGCTCCGGGCCCTACCACCCAGAGGAAGCAATTCTGGTTATGATCGGTAATGGTTGTGTGTTTCTTTGGCCCCAATGGCCATGGCCATGGCGACCTGAATCGTCGCATCTGTTTGGGTTCGCCATGCGATCAATCAAGATGGCTGCTGTCTTGTTTCATGCATGTTGCCGCATTCAAGACATGCCTTCCTGTCACCTTGGCACCATGCGTTGTACATGTTCATGCTGGTGGTGGGTGCCGCTGTCGCTGCTGCTGTCTCTACACTTGGTCAGGCACTTGAATTCGTCCATCTCAGTGGTACTACACCACGTCACGTCCATGTATGTATTCTGTAGGAGCCGCCCAGATCCTTCTGTGTATATGTAATAGACTCAGTATCATCACATTCAACCTTCTGACCGCTTGTTCAATCCTCCTCATCCATAAACAATGTATACGTGAGTCCGTCCACGGTCGTTTTTCACCCCCCCCCTCACTCTTTCTCTTACTATACCTATGTACCGGTCCTGTCACTCACTCCATGCGCGCGCCCGTGCCCCACTACACGCGAATTCGGAGGCAACAGCGACGCCAACAGCGGCCGTGACGCGCAGAAGACGGTCGCGACTGCCTTTTAAACTCCCTCCTTCCCTTCCCTTCCCGGGCCACAACCAACCGCATCACCTTGACAACATCAACCCACCTGCCTGCGAGGCAGCCTACATGCCTGCGCTCCTCTCCAACCTCTTTTCCCACATCTCCGCCCGGATAACAACCCACTCACAACCACCTCCGTCATCAACAACCTCTCCGCTCGCTATCACCTCTACCATGCCGTCGCCTGGGCAGCTGGGTCGCGACAGCAGCGTCGAGCTTGGAAGCCCATCCAAGATGACGCAATACTCCAAGACAGGGCGTCCCATCCGCCTCACCGCTGGCAAAGCCAACCCCAAAGCCGGCTATGTGGATTCCAGTATCATTGAAGAGGTGGTGGAGGAGCCGATTGACACCCCGTCGGAAGATGAAGACGGTATCATGAAACGCGCCCCACGCAAACGCAAGCGCTCTCCTTCACCTACTCCTCCGCCCTTGGACCCAATCATACGCGACGAAGATCCAGATGGTCCTTCAGACGACGAAGGCGGACAGTTTCAGCGGGCTACCGAAAACCATGATGACGAAACGGCCCTCCTTCAATTCAATATCCCACTCGGCTTTCATGGCCCTTTGGTCGTGAAGCTGGACCGTAGCATGCTCGCACAAACTCGCGCTGAAGGCAAAACTTGGGACATGCAACCGCGTCGAACGAAGCAGAGGCTGGAAAAACCCAAGGAAAAGGCCGAGCGCCCAGCTGGACGACTAACCTTCTCAGACTTGCCACCGGAGATCCGCAACAAAATCTACAGGCAGCTCTTTGTGACTGGCGATCCCATTAGTATTCCCCGAGCAACCAATCTCCGTCGGTCCGGGCAATTCTTAAGCACGTGCAAGCTTGTATACAGTGAGGGCTGCAGCGTTTTGTATGGTGAGAACACAATTCTCCTCGACCGTAGCAGGGATCGGCGCGGTCCCTTCTGGGAACCGGATCCCAAGGAGATTGGTTATTCGGATGCTCGCCGATTTCTGAAAGTCATTGGGCCTGAAAATTTGGCCTATCTGCGAGACGTTCACCTCGTCTTGGAAGATGCGTGTCCATCAGCTACGCCCAAGCTTAGCCATGAACAACGTCGGTACATCAACGATGAACATCTCATCGACATCCTTCGTATTCTTCGGGAGGCTAAGCTTCGAGAATTCCGGCTTACCTTCTTTGGCCGCCGAGCTCTCGTTCGACAAGATTATAAGTTCCTAAGTTACCTGGACCAAATCAAGGCTGATAATGTAGCAAGCAAACTCGCCGATAACACCCACTGGGGTGGCTATCATCCCAAAATCTCGCAAACTCTCTGGAGTGATTTGCAAAAATCAATGACGAGGAAGAAGAAGTTGTACATCACCAAGGCATGAAATATGTCCTTACAGGATGGATTCGCTTCGACCCAATCAAACCTGATTCTCCCCCCGGCCGAATTCCATGGGTAAGCATACCTAATTTTTACATTTGTTATTTCCTGTGTTTCTGCATTCCCCACAATGCTGGCGATTGGCCCTGCCAAGGCTGATCGATGGGATTACAATTCTCCGATGAGGTTTCATCTTCTTTCAACATGTGTTCTATACCTCCCGTCTTCCTCTATGGTCGATGGGTTTACGGATTTTCACCGGGTGGGATATTCATTTTCCCTTTCTTTCTGCACGTTTTCTTCGTCTCGGTTTTGTGGCTGGACAAGATCGGTGGTCACTTCAGTGGGCCCGCGGTCTCTTTTTGCCGTGTCATGGTTATACAATACTGAGCGGGAGGAGTCATATTCGGGATAGAGGCTGGCAAAGAAAACCGGCACGATGGAACTCAACAGCTGGTACCGAGTGGACAACTCCGCCACCTCCCTTGGTGTCTATTTTGTGCATGCGATATGATATTACGTGGCATGTTTTTAGTTTCTACTCATAGAAAAAAAGCAACTTCGATGCAGCATCATGTTATGCCTTGAGTGCACTGCCTTCGTGACCATCTGTGAACAAACTACGATTTTGACCTGTTACCAGTGCTGTAGCCAGTTTCCCTGGTGTTATTCGGTTGACTTCGGGTACCAGAAGGTAGGTTGGTTATATTCGACGTAGAGATTGACAGTAAACATTTACATACCCGTCACATTGTCGTTGACATCCTTCAGATTTTAAATGACTTTGTGCCGGTGAGTTTAGGCTCGTCTGAGCTACATTCAAACACAACAAACAGCGCACGCTCTCAAATCATTCTTCATTTTTCGTCCATCATTGGTTTCCCTCGTTACACGTTTATGTTGTGTCGTCGTGTATACATCTACCTTAGATTTCCCAAATTCACCCGTCTATCTCAGTCTGTTTTTTTTTTCCCTTCACCATATCCTACCGGCAACTTTTAAGCACGTCCCTAAAGTAATTGTATTCTTTGCACAGTCTGTGAATGTAGTTGTCACCTGAAACATTGGAAAATCTCGAACTGAATTGGTATCTACGACTACGGAACAGATATTCCTTTTGGATTTGTCTTTCTACTTCTCTCATTTATAACTGAACCCCTTCCGCTCGTACAGTGGTCACTGGTGAATGTTAAGATTTATGGATTTAATCGTATCATCACAACCTCTCGTCGACCGGGGGAGGGGAAGGAAGGTGCAAGGAGCTTCATATACGAATCAAGCAAAGCTCCATCATGAATTGATCGGCCAATTATTATTATTATTATTGGTCTCCTCTAAAATTGAAAAGCGTGAGTGGAGCTATTTGAAATGACCCCCCTCCCCAAAAAAAAAATCCGTGGAATTTTTTCCATGTTTATTTGGATAAATTACCAAACTCTCCACCCTCCAAAACGTATGTATACACAAACAAGTGAGTGAATGGACACCACACGATCTGCACAAACGAAAAGAAACGAGATCCCCTCCACCAAGAGATTAAAAAAACGACCATGATTCGTCAAGATAAGCAATGGGTCTACGGGGAGCTACAATGTACAGAGAGATAGGTAAGTATGAAAACGCAAGTAGTGAGTAGTTGGATTTCTCTCAGTCATTCCTATATACATCGACGCTCCTTTTTGCTCGACACGAATGCATCGGCGTGTGTGGTAACGACTTTATCAAAGCATATGTGTGTGTTGGTTAATATGGGGATAAAGATGAGATTAAGAACGTTGGTTTTTTTTTTGTATGTATGTATGTATGGTTCGATACATGCGTAGGTTATGCACTCATTAAGATGTTCGTCAATGTAAACTGAGCGAGGTAAAGTGAGTAAGGGGGTTTGATTGAAAATCAGGGGGGAGGGGAATCATGTGAGGTGAAGTGAGAGTAAACAAGGCTACAAGTACGACAAAGAAAAAAAAAAAGAAAAACAGCGAACGACTGTCGGTACGTCAGTACGTACAATAGCACACAGTGGGGGGATTGTAGAAACATGACGAGGAAAGGATTTAACAAATGTAATGATATAGAATTGGAATTTTGGCTTCGAGTACGAATAAATTTTTTTCCCCAAGTTAGATAGGTCAAGAATGCGGGATACGTATGTGATGACGTGGCAGTGTTTATTGAAGAATATGGAGTATACGAAGAGGGTGTCTAAATTTGTTCCTCGGATACAGAGTTCTCAGTCATCGAGACACCACCATGTGGCATGGCGTGGCGTGGCGTATTGAGATATTGCTGATGTACTGAAGAATGGACTTTGTACCCTGGAGATATATGGGTATATGCGTATTGCACAGTGTGAGCTCACGGCGTAGATTGTATGAAGTTGCAACGAGAAGGTTGGAGAATACTACTACCCTCTGATATGGTACTCTATACCGTTAGACCGTTGTGTTTCCACCCCCCCCTTTCTTTTTCTCACCCTCAAAACTCAGCTCGAACCCGTGATAGCAAATTGGACTCGTGTACGTCTCAGACGTATCAGGAAGGAAGTGTAATTGGAACAAGTGCACGGCTTACCTGCACAAAACGTGCTGACGCTCATAATGGCTAACATATCCCCACAACCCCCCGCTCCTCTCGAGTCCAAGGATCGGTCCGTTTTTCAAGAAACGGTCACCCAACTTGGCTCGGTACCAGACGCCGTTGAAGGCCCGCATCCATCTCAGCTAAGCTGACTGACTGTCACAGTCCATCCAACGGTCGGTTGGTCGTTCAGGGTCAGAAAAGGGAGAGGACAGGGTCTCGAAACCTGCGGTCGTCTCCGAGGAATGATCCAAGCTTGATTTTCGACCTGAGGCGGCAGCCGCGGCGGCGTAGTAGCTTATTCCTTCCTGGAGGCTGGGTCCCCCTTCCTTCCTTCACCTGGGATGAAAAGTTCCGGTGAACCCTTCATTGGGTCGTCGAGTCATTGCTGCAAGGTAAGGTGAAGGATATGATGGGGTGGGTCATATTGCATCGTGATCGAGGAATCGGAACAAATGCAGCATGCAGCATGCAGCTTGCAGGATATCCGATTCTTCATGCAAGATCAAGTCGAAAAAAGACGATCAAAAAGAGATGCAGGAGTCCATGTACCATGATCGCCAGCCAACTCCGGGTGATCTGAGCTGTATGCACGATTGTGAAACGGGGTACCTAGCTGGATGGAAAAGTTCCGAGACGTCCGTCGGATGGGCTCCGGTGGAGCCTAGGGAGTTGCATCGTTTCTGCATAAACAGTGTATAGGTACTTTGTGCATTGTGTTATGTACCTTGACGTCAAAACACAACATCGTTCGTGTGGGACTGGCATATTCTTGGTCGCTAGTGGAAATGATGATGTATTCTTATCCTCTTTCTGGTGATTTTGTCCAGTGCGGGGATCGCGAAGGGTCATAATGGCATTGCCTGCCTCCCTTGACCTTGTCGTAGGCTGCTGAAGGAGGGATAAGGACGTGAAGAAAAACAAGGGCAGCCCGGTTTCCACAATCCTCTCGTCATCTTGACAATAATAAGCACCAAAACGAAATACGGAAAAAATTGTGAAAAAAAGTGGCGACAGGATGTTGTGGCAAACCCGGATCACGATGCTTTGTTGAAATCTTGCAGACTCTTAGAAAGTTCAAGTACAGACGATGAATCAGCGCCGTTGAAACAAGAAAAGATATCGTCACTCATACTTGATGCGCATTTTGGTAGTTGAATCTGGGGGTCTAGTGTCCAGCGTGACACGCGGTATTGTCTGCAGGTAACTAGCACGCTGGCAGAACATGTCGTTATCGTCATGGCCAGATCTTGCATATATGCATAAGCAGGCATCTAGGCCCAAGTCATCGCAGCGTTCAACCATCATACACAGTAGTAATCGAATAGCTTTGTCGTTAGACTCGTTACAGTGCACATCGCGCTTGCCTGCCAAAAAAATAAAGCAACAAACCCGACCAAGTCCCGGAGATGTTTCTTCTTGGGGAAGCCGGAGACAGGCAGATGCGTACACTATCACCGTGAGCACCTGCAGCATCACAAACGGTTTTCTGCTACCCGAGAAGCGAAAGTTTTATTTTCAGTTTGCAATTAATGAGGATTTCCGCACACTGGAACCGGGGAGCTGGATCCTGCCAGGCTGCTGCGGAAGCGGGATACGCGGGCCTTTGGCGATTTCGGGCAGTTGATTGTTTTCTTAGAGTGGGTTATATCCAGCAATAATTGGTTGACCGATTGCGGTGCGGACTTTGTACTTTCCGGATGAAGCGTTTAGGAGATTCCTATAATTTAGCCGATAAGCTCACAACGGGGCAAGGGTTTATCAAGGGGTCGCTGATTGGTTTTGTTGCAGGGTGTGTGATTATTATTCAATTTTCTGGTAATTTGATTGGCGATGCAGTGGGGAATTTTTTGTGCTGAGTTGGGTTTCGGATGCCCCGTGCTCGTGTGCTCGACTGTGCACTGTGCAGTGGATAGATGTGGGGGGGTGTAGTGTATGCTTGTCTCTTTCTGCAACATAGGTATGCGACTGTCACGTTGGCGACGACTAAACTCCTGCCTGATTCTTCCTCTTTTCCCTCTCCGCGTTGGGAAAGGATGTTGGGCGTTCAGGAGCGTACTGTATAGCAGCCGTGAAATGGATGGCATAGACGAGCAGGTGCATCGCTTAGCCGAGAATAATATGCAGCGGCATATGCATGTGCAACCGTAACTGCAGGTGCAGGTGCAGATGCAGATGCAGATGCGGGAGTCCATTGTTGTGCTTACCGGGTGAAAGATGTCGGCACGGATGAGATGGGGGGAAGTTCGGAAAGCAAGGAGCACCGGGCAAGTGTGGGGCGAAACTGGGGCTTGTTGTTTCCCTGCGGAGCAAGTCTTAGGTTGGTTCCGATGTCATCAGATGTTAGGCCCGGGTCGGCTAGAGTGCTCGCGTTTTCCCATGTTAGTTAATTGCCACTCTGCAATTTTCGTGTCGCGATCTGTACCGTCGATTCCATGTTAGCTTCTATGCATGATGAGGAGGCACACCCTCATAGGCCTGTCAAAACAGGGTCATGCATAAACGACTTACAAATTGTTCAGCATGCGCTTTGGGCACGACATTCATCCTCACCAAACCATCCGTCACATCGCACTTGCCACTTCCCAGAATCTTGAACAACTTGATCTTCTTGCCCACCTTCATCAGTCCCCCGGTTAAAGTCTCCATATACACTTCAACGCCTTCTACACCATACTCATGGTTGGTGTCCCAGGGGAGCGGGAATATATATTCAAGATGTTGGGAGATGGTATCGAATTCGGAGAAGGCCTTGACGAAATCCGATTGAGAATGTTGAGGGTAAAGGAGAATCACGGGGAATGTAAGGGTCGAGCTGGGATCTAGCGGGTTCTCAAGCTTAATGGACGCGTCCTCTAGGTCAGGCGCTTGCTCGGTGGTTCTGGTCTTGATGTTTCTTGCTTTGAGCGCCAGGCCTAGCGTGGCTCTCTCCGATGCTGCCTTTTCCTCACGTTCTCGACGAGCCTTCTCCACGCCTTCGAGGTAGGTTTTCCGAGATGCAATTTTAGTTTGGAGACTTTTCAGGGACACATTTTCAGGGTCCAGAGAAAGACCTCGCGTGCAAGCATCAGTGGCTTCGGGAAGTTTGTCAAGTGCAAGACATGCTATCCCAGAGCGGTAGAATGCTTTTATGTTGGAAGGATTGAGACGGAGAGTCGAAGCGCAGTCTTGTATAGAAGAGCGGTAGTTTTCTGTGTCAAATGATTAATTTGTAGATGGTACAACGAGGATCATGGGGTGAGAACATACTTTTCTCTAGGTTGCATAAAGCGCGATTGACATAGCATGCCTCCTCGACGCCTGCCTCCTTCCTCCTCTCTTCCTCTTCGTCAAGCTCTGGCTCATCTCCAATTTCCATCACCCTGACCCCCTCTTCTATCTCGTCCTCTGGGTCTGGTTCTTTTGGGGGAGCCTTCAATGCGGCAATTGCTTTGCTGTAGAATTCCTTGGCGTCATTCCACTGCTTTTCTCTTGCACATTCATTACCTTGCTGTCGAAAGTTCTCGGCTATTTCGTATCTGGTGCCTTCGTATGCGAGAGCCTTCAAAGCTTCTAGTGCAATGTTTTCTCCTCCTTCGCCGTCGGTTTCATCAAGCGTGGTCATGAAGAGAGGCATGCGGTTCATTTCCGCGAAAATTTGATCCACGCTCGAAGATTTGATCTCTGCCATTGCCGGAGGGAGGTCGGCACTTGCTTGAGTAGGACCATTTTGAGATGATGCTTGTGCCATATTTTCTATCCACTTGCCTTTTGTGTTGTGTTATGAAGCTGGGATGATGGTCTTGCGGTAACGTCAAATTTTAGTCGTGTCCGAGTATCTCTCTTCTGTTTGGTGAGACGGTCTTGCCAACTGACGTCTCGGATGCGTCGGGCTATTTTCCAATTTTGCATCTCCCGCCTCGCTTATCGATAACGGTATTATGAGCACGTGATGGCAATCTACATGTACTTACCTACTCTCTCAACATTATGTTGTGGCACGCTCAGTGTAAAACACGTGGGTTTTGCGATGCAGCCGTTGATATCTGCATGCATCTCATCAATGAGACTCGCAGACCATATACGGAGGTAATCTATCTATGGAGTGGTCCATGGTTCGGTAACTCTGATAGATTCCGAGGAACGAGACGGCCGGTGTTCCGTCGATATAGGTATATTACATATGTAACGTTGGTTATACATAGAGTGATGAAAGAAGCAAATAGGTCCTCAGGCGGCCAGACTGGACTGGCACTGGCGTACCCCGCAGAGTTGCCTTGGGCGCCGTGAAACCAGGAGAGGCCCGTTTGATGAGCGATGTTGTGCAGTGATAACAGGCCGTGTGGTGGCCGGCCCACTCGGCACGCCCTTTGCCGGGCGTGACACGGCGTGATGGGGCCGAATATGGAAGAGCAATAAACCCGCAATTGCTGCTCACTTGACCATCGCATACCTCTGACTGGTGCGAAAAGCTGCCATGTTGACGACTCATCACCTACTTGAGGTCGGAAGAGACATGCAAGTTACGGTAATACCAAGTCAAGTTAACCAACGGCTGAAAATCGATGATGTAGACTTGGAGGGCTTGTAGGCTACTGCAGCTACCTAGGCACGGGACCAGGGTAGGCGTCTTCGCTAACGAATGGCAAACCGAGGAGACAAGCATCAGGAACACAGGCTCTCCTTTTCCACTGGGGGGCGATGGCGAACACGAACGTGCGGGACTGGTGGATAGGACACCAACGCCGCCGTCGATGATTACACGTCTGCAACAAGGCAAGGCAAGGCAGGCGTCGACTCGACTGACAGGGGAGCTGCCCTACACAGTAAGAGGACAGACACCACAACGCCTCTACAGCAGCATCCGCCTTCCGCGATCAAATCATCGGCCGCCTTCCGACTGTAGTCCAAGAGCCACTTTGCAGAGGCGTTTTGTATGTATTCCATGTCCTACCTCCAACTACCCACCTAGGTACCTACGAGGTACGGAGCGGACTCGAGGCCATGGAAACTCAGGCTTTCCAGGCGCGAAGCATGCGCCACGCTCGTTGGCACGAGGGTTTGAATCAAACCGAATCAGGGCCACAGATGGATGCGGACGACAAATTTGAGTGTCGATGCGCGAATCCTATCCAATTTTGGCGCGGGCAGAAGGCTCGAGCTGTTGACGCCAAGCTCCATATTCAATACGCGTCTTGCACAAGGCAATTAATGAAAATAGTCCCTACGAGGCCCACGACTCGCGGGACCGACTGAAATAGGACGACACAGAACGTGATCTTCACTTTGGTTACGCAGTTGCGTCGACGTTGCGTCTCCTTTGGGCATCGCATGAAATGCGCATGACAAGCACAATGCGAACAAGTATTATTATCACCACGGCTGCACTACCTATCCTGTGCAAAGCACGGCAGGCAGCGACCAACAGCTGAGGAATGTCGATCCAGTCTGCATGCAGCACTAGCAAGCAGCAAACGGCAAATGGGATATTGTAATCACAGACGTCTGGTTAGCGCCAGGAACGCGTACGAATGAATCACGTACGGTACTCTCCTTGCCATTTGGTAAACCTCCGCAAGCCACACCGAGTGCGGTCGTACCGGCTGAAACATTGGGCTTTCTTTGATGGAGATGGAATCGAGGGCGATTTCGGGGGCTTCGGAAGTTGGGAGCAGCAATTGGGTAGAGGTGCTGCAAAGATGCAACCATATCATCACGAGGGGGGTTCATCGAGTGCGCTTCCTACTGTATGATCCAATGTCACACTATCTCCAAGTGCAATTTGATTTTCTTGTCGGATGATTTTTGTAGTCGGAAAGAAATGTCAGGACCCTTGCGGCGTGGTAGCTCTTGGTTAGTTGTGGAATACTTTGTAGGGTTGGTTCGATTCGGCATGATATCCTGGACGTACGTGTGCTGTAGATAGTAGTCCTACAAAGACTAACAGGCAACAGAACGGGCCGGCCACGTTGGACGGGCCTAGGCTAGGGACTGTACTGTAAGAGGAGTCGAGGCAAAGTAAGTTGGCTTGATTGGCGGGGGGTGGTCGGTCTGCCACCCACTGATAGTGGCTCCCACTGGCTCCCACTCGACCGTATTGCTCGGGGACAATGGGACTACTGCTGGCTAGTTGACGGCTGCCGTTAGCTGGGCCAGAACTGGACCAATGGCAGATTCAGGGGCAAGCGGGCAAGCCAAAAGGCGATGGATGTGGAATGGCAATTACAGCAGGTGTTTAGTGGGTTGTTTAGTCGACCTAATGGAATGATGGATGGCAGCCGTCGACTACTTGGTGTATGTATGGTCGGCTAAGCCTACGGGAAGTAAAGTACTGTGCAGGAGAGGAGCCAGCCCAGCCTTCCCTTCCCGCCAGGCTGGGCCGCCGCTTGGGTAGACAGGCATCATGCAGGCACGCAGGTGCAGGTGCAGGTGCAGGTGCAGGTGCAGCTCAGCAACTTGCAAGGTGCATCCCTCGCTCGGCCCTAGCCCCTTTTGGGTCGGCTGCTGCATAACGCAGGTGCATGGGGGTCCATGGGGGTGCAACTGCAAATTTCACTCTTGGCCTCGGATCAACTCGACCTCATTTGCTTTCGCCTTCGCCTCTAACCTCTTCGCGCCCGCGCAGAGGCCATGATGGAGCCCAGCATCACGTCGCCGGTTCCACGACGCCTGTGCATGAACCCGCTCCACACTGATCACTGCCATCCCCATCCCTCATCTTCTCCTCCTGCCCCCCATCTCCAGACTCAAGTGCCTGCTTCTGCCCCGTTGACGACGCCAACACGACGACGCCTCTCCTTCATACTTCATTCCCATCTGTTGTTGTTGTTGAACCTACTACATTCTTCTGACATTTACATACCTACCCGCTCCTTTCACCATCGCAATACCCTGCCTCTGACATCTATCCTACACAGCATATATAAGTAGTTACTCGGGATCCACACTTGGCCTCATCGTCCGAGACCACAAAATCCACTCCCTTCAACACCTTGTTACAACCAGCTCTGCTCTCGTCGGGGAGTAGGCAACTTCACCTCGCCCTGGCATGCTCATTACCTTCCCAGTGTATTGAGCACGCCAACACCCGCGCATTTCAATCATGACGAACGATTATTATTCTGACAACGAAGCCTACATCACGAACCAACCTCTACCATCCCCTTCTGGTACACCATACCATTCTCTATCACGGAGGACTTCCCGTTATGGAGCCTCACACGACGGCAATGGACCCTTGACTGCGCCTTTGCCGCCGGATCCCGAGGATGCGAAAGAGCAAGAGCCGCCTGCCGTCGAAAATGTATCTTTCCTCGACCCTAGGCGCTTCACGCCGACCTTGCATGCATCTCTCGTATCCGAGATTCTTTCATTAAGACGCGAGCTAGACTCCAAGCATAAGTTTATCGAGGACTTGGAAACGAGTTTCCATGGTGTACGAAATGAAAACGAAGCTCTTACAGAACAGCTCTCTGCAAGCACAAGAGAAGCTCGAGGAATGAAGCGCCAACTTCAGCAGCTCGAGAATGGGACCTTATCGGCACTGGAGGAGATTGCTAGCGAGAGAGACCGGATGAAGGAGGCAAACGAGGACCTAAAGGGGAAGTTGGAAGGCGTACAGAAGAAGATCCGCAATCAGGAAGATGATTCCACAAGAGTCCACGATATGTGGGCAAGTGAGAAGGAAACATGGGCTGGTGAAAAACGCGCACTCGAGCGGCGTGTGCACATCTCCGAGGCACGACTGAAATTGGTATTAGACGAACTCGCTCTGCAAGAGGCTGCAAGAGAAGAGGCCGAAATGGAGAGCGAGAGCGAAAGCATCAAACTTGAAAGTGACGCTGGCAGCATACGCTCATCTCCTCAACGAAGGCCATCCACCCGGACAGCTCGGCACTCGAGAAACCAGAGCAGCAGCAGCTATCGTAGCTTTGGGCGAAATTATCGCCTGTCGCACATGAGTACCATCGACAGCCGTTCTAACGGCATCAACTTGGCGGATGAATTGGCCTTTGATGAGGAAGACGAAGAGTTGGGCGAACTCGAACTCGATTCAGACGATTTCCCAGAAAATGAGATGAAGGCAAGAAGGGCACTTGAGTCGCGGCAGTCAATGTATCAAGACGAAAAGGCGAAACGAATACTTGGGCTTAGTAGCGAAATCCATCAAGCCAACAGGGATAGCCTGCCGGAAGCAACGGACCACGAGGAGCCAAAACCGGCACCTGAATTCGCCAGATCCTACGCCTTCGTGCACCCAGAGGTGACTTTTGTTTTCCCTCCCAGTACTCCGAAACCAGAACCAGAGGATGATGTTAAACCACAATATGTCGACACGGGTGTCCAACCATCGCCGCCGCCGTCCCCAGTTCGCCCGCAGACACCCGCAATCGTCAAGCCAGCAGAAGCGGTGTCGCCAGTATCCGAGGTCGAGGCAAACCAAAGAAAGAAACGCGTGTCCGCGCAAACTAGTCCCTTAATTCCGTCTGGCCAGGCTAACGCTGTTCCTCGTTTGATGATTTCAACGTCTTCTCAGACTGTTGAGGATCCTCTCAGTCCCCCTGCTACACCTATCAATGAGACCGAAATCTTACCGCCCCCTCCATCTGAAGTCATATCTGTCTCCACTCAAACCGATTCCATTGCGGAGCCGACGACGAAGCCATCGCCCCCTCCTTTGCCTCTTCGCTCCCCCACTCGCCCCGCACCGCCTGTTCCTCTATCTATTCCTTCTATCGCCATCCATGCCCCTACATCAGAACCCCAATCACCCAAGGAACCAATCTTGCCTCCTGGAACCAAAACAATTGCGACGCAAACCAACAGTAGCCTAACTTACAACATGTGCTCCACCGGTATGCAGACTGAGCCCATCCGGATAGACCAGCGACCTGTCAAATTGCCCCCGCATTTACTTCCGTCCGCCATTAGGTCTACACCTGGCACGCCTGAATTTGGGCAAGAACGAGACCGCACAGCTAGCGCCAACCGGAAAGATTCATACCAGCCAGTTTCACACGCATCAGAGACGCGACATGCCGCTCCATCGGCTCGTCAAGATCTGAAAGAGCTGTTGGAGAGAATGAAGGATCCAAAGGTCGAAGACCGCTACCCAGGGAACAACGATAACGGGCCTCTCGTCCGCGAAACAGAGAATGGTATAAGCCGGCCTTTCCGTTCAAGTAGCCTATTTGCTGGTTTCCACGGAGCATCTTCTGACGAAGAGGTTTCGAATGCTGAAATGAGTGATGAGGAAGAGGCTGCTCCTCAATGGTCTACGCCAATGCTTTCATCACGCAATGTCAAGAATGGCAGAGTGTTTAACAATCCGCCGACTCCTGTTCCAGAGGAGAAGGAGCCATCGCCTGCTCGCCCATCGGAGGACTCGCTGAGGACGGCCTCGAAACGAACTTCGATGGAGAGGCCAACAAAGGTATCGAAACCTGCGCGGTCGTCGGTGGCACGCCAGCCTAGCATCCGAAGGTCGGCCATGGTTCAAAACGGGACCGCGACTCACATGCGCTCTCGAAGTCCAAGCATCGGAAGCATCAACTCGAATAACCTTGTTGCTACTACTAAGCCTCCTTTTCCAGTTCCAACGCGTTCAAGTTCTCGCAGGCCTGTGCAAAGTAAAAGCGAAGGCTCGCAGAGTCCAACTCTTCGTAGTCAGAATAGCTTCGCCGGAAGACGACCATATGGTCAACGACCCCAGCGACAAGACAGCCTGAGGAAGGTTCGCTCTGCCGCGGTCATGCAAAAACAGTCTCGTCGCCCTCGAAGTCGATCCCCTCCGCCAGCAAGTCCGGTGATCCCTCCGAGCCCCTCGCTCCCGCCCATACCTTCAGAACTCATTCCTGGCTACAATTTTGGGCATCGGCATCAGCCGTCTACCAACACCACTTATACTGGCAGTGGATCAATTGGAAGTGCTGGCTACCAAGCTAGCGTGGTGGACGCTATCGCTGTGGCCATGGTAGGCGAATGGATGTTCAAGTATGTACGCAAGAGGAAAGCCTTTGGCGGGCAGGAATCGCCAGCGGATTTCTCGCGTGGAGCAGAAGATTCGGTGTTGAATAGTAATGGCGTCCGTCATAAACGTTGGGTGTGGATCTCACCTTACGAGCGTTCAGTGCTGTGGAGCCACAAACAGCCAACTACCGGCACTGCGTTACTAGGCAAGAGCGGTCGCAAACGTAAGTAACCCTCGACCTTTACCACTATTATCTTTACTGATCAGTACAGTTGTCGTGCAATCTGTTTTGGACGTTGCCGATAATACGCCTACGCCAAAAAGTGCAGGAGCGCAGGCCTTGTTCAACCGCTCGATTCTTATCCTCACCCCAGCTCGGGCACTCAAATTCACAACGGTATCCCGCGAACGTCACTACATGTGGCTGACGGCACTTTCCTTCCTCGCGCATTCGAGCGCGCCCATCCCTGAGCTCGCTCCTCCCCAAGAAGAGGATCTACCGCAGTACCAACACACAGGCGCTACCCTCCGCCGCTCTCACGTTCGCGACTCCGTCCGTCTTGCCAAAAGCAAAACGAACCCAGTCGCGCAACGATACAAAAACCAGGTCGACATGATGCCTGAAATACCGTCCGAGTTCAGAGCTGAAAGACCCCTGCCCGCATACGCAGACCCACCCACCATCGCTCGCGGTCCTCACGGTCATGGCAGGAAGAGGAGCTCTACCGGTCCCGGCGCACCCCCTCCAAACATTGCCGCCTACAGGTCGTTCTCGCACAACCAGGTACCATCTCTGTACTCGACCGGCTCGTCCGACATGTACAGCAGTGCGCAACCCCCGTCAGTCCCTTCATCAGTGTGGAACCCGCAAAGTGCCATCGGTAGCACTCGCCCCTCCGAGTCGAGCACCTCAACGAGACAGCACTTCTTCGACACCATGGGTACCGTCCGCATGGAAGCCTTCATTAACGACTCCGTCGGGCAGGCTGTGCCTGTGCCTGTACCCGCGCCCCGCCCCGGATTTGCAGCGTCCCGCATGGCGAAGCGCAGTGCCAGCAACTGGAGTGCAAGCACCAACGACCACCCGCGAGGCGCTCTCGTCGACGACTTCATGAGCGAATCGACTGATCCCTTCCGAGGTTTCTAAAAAGATCAAACGATTTGATCCGTACGATGTATAATGTTTCCTTGTTATCACGCCACTCAGTCATATCCATCACCTACTACGACTTTTGCTCGGACCTCGCGTCTTATTATCCCTCTCGATCTGCTTTGTCTATTGCCGCTCGCTGTCTGTCTCCATCATCTCTTTTGTTTGGAAAAGCCCAAGAAGAAAAGTTATTATCAAAGGCAAAATGCATACGACTACTACTGCATCTCAGCATAAATTCTTTTCGGATTCGATCACCATTTTCGACTCCACCTTCATCAAACTTACTTTTTCTTCCTTTACACCTTCTGATATGTCGTTATCTCCCACATCTCTTCTTTTTACCCCTTTCTTTCATTTATCAAACAACTAGGGACCTTTGTTTAATCAAAGCTACAGGCGTTAAAAACTGCGGGCGCTCAAGCGCAGAGATATCCTTGCACACTATCTTACTATATACCTCCTTTCCTTCAACTATTATACAAAGTTTGTAATGCTTTGCCTACGGCACATGTCGCTGTTGCCTTTGCCGCTTGGCTATATTCTAACCTTTTGATTCTTTCTGTGGGGTTGGTTGTTTGGAGCGAATTTTGTATCCCTTTCTCTTCTCTTCTTCTTTCTTCTCTTGCCCTTTTTTCATTTCTTTTGAATCATCTCACTATGAACTATTTGCTTTGATTAGCGTTTGGGGTCGGTTGGGTTGGGCCATTCTGTCAATTAGCCAAGGCAGAATGATGGAACTGGAAGGAGGTATTTGTCGATTTTATCTATTAGCGCGGAAGGATGCGAAAGATAACACATCTATCCATCCCATCAATATGAATGCAAGTATTTAGCTTGGATCACAGAGACTTGTGCTTCCTTTCACCCTCGCTTGAGAACGTGTCGATTCGCTCGCTATCAAACGCACCCAGATACTATGCCACATACGTAGCTAACAGAATGCAGATGGGTAAATCATATAGCCACCCACTCTCCCAAACTTGTCTTTCTTTCTTACAAGATATATCGAAACCCCTTGTTATCAATCTCCGTGGCGTCGAGCATGCCAGCCTCGATAGCGGCTTTTTCCTCCTCGCCCGTGAGCTGGATGCCGCTCGCAGACTCACGGTCGCGCTTCTTGTTGACGCTCCACATGTAGGCGTATAAAACGAGCACTGCGACGAGCTTGACGCAGTAGCCTATCAACATGCTAGATGGCAAGTCAGCAAAATCCACGGTGACTAGAGGAGAGGAAAATAATAGAGGGTACTCACGCAATATAAGCACTCTGATACCGGGGCTTCTCGCTACTCTTAAAAGTCTGCGGACCGATGATGTTTCCCACACAGTATCCGGTGAACAGCACAGCGCCCGTGAGCTGCTTCTTCGTGTACCCAGCAACGTTGCTACTCACGATCGTCAGACTCATGCTGAAGCCGAGGCCCTGGAAGTAGCACAGCCAGAGCCCGATGAGGCGGCCCCATTTATTGGAGTTCGGGAGCGCGACGAGCATCGAGGCGCCGATGATGCAGATTGTGTTCGCGACCGTCATTGTGAGGCAGCGCGTGTTGGGCCTGTGTCATTTTTTTTTAGTGAGTGAATGGAAGGAGGGAAAAGGGTGGGAAGGTGACTTTGCGTACCATTTTGTGCAGATTATACCGCCTGAGATGAGGGAGAGGAATTGTACGGCTCCACCTGGGATTTGGAGGTACTGGGTCCCAAGAGTGTCGACGCCGAAGGACTTGATGATGATGGAGCTGAACTATATTGGCTACAAGTCAGTATGCATTCTACGAAACAGGGCCTGGCCGAAATCCTGCTTGGTCAGTCCTAAAAAGAGAAGAAAGGACGTACACTCGTCAAAGCTGAATTCGGAATCTGCGCCCCGGTGGCCATCACAAAAAGAATCCACGTCTTCGGATCATACAGCGTCTGCCATGCCTGGTACTTCTTGAAGTGCTTGTTCTTGACTCCCTGACGATTCCCGGCCACACGCGCAACAGCGATCTCGCGCTGGCGCTCATCCAGAAACTTTGCCGTGCTGGGCAGATCCGGAAGAAACAGAAAAGTAACGATGGACATGAAAACACTAGCCGATCCGAAAATAATGAAGACGTACATCCACCGCGGAAGCCCCGTGGTAATATGTCCGACGGCGTATCCGATGAGGCCACCAAACATGGTTGCGATTCCGTTGGTGCAGTAGTAAGTTTCAAGTCGGAGTGGTTGTTCGGCGGCTGTGTACCACATGCTCATGATGAGCACGAAGCCCGGGTTCACAGTTGCTTCGAGGAGGCCAAGGAGAAAGCGATTCGCAGCCATACCAGCAAAATTTCGGCAGGCTGGCGTTGTCATGAGAATGACGCCCCATCCGAAGGTCATGACTCCAAGGAACTTGCCAATTGGGAGACGTTGCAGTAAGTAACCTGCTGGGTATTGACCTGCTAGGTATCCGAAGTAGAATATAGAGCCTTGATTGGGTTTTGGTCAGTGTCGAATTCTTGCACAATTGAGGGAATACAAGCTGACGATGTCGCGAAAGCTCTTCCTCTATCTACGCGCTTACCGAGCCATGCATAGTCATCCCCTTTGAGGTTCGTTCCAGCTTCAAGTCCCCATGCACTCGCGTAGTTGATTCCATTCTTGTCAAGGTACTGCAGCATGTATATGAAGAAAAGAATCGGGACAATGCGTGTATCGATCTTCCTCAAAACCTTCTTCGCCTCTGCAGGGTCGGCCTCTGCACCTTTATTCTGCTTGTAAACTTCGTACGCCTCGTCGAGCGCGGAAGAAGTTTCCGAAGCCACAACGGGTGAGGGTTGGATGATATCGACATCGTTTTTCTCCGTGGTCGAATGGACAGCCATGATGAACAACGACGACGACGCAGAGGTGGGACGACCGAGAAAAAGCTTTGAAAAGCCTAGCACACGTTCGCGTTCTTATCAATTCTTGTGAAAAAATAATACGAGACTCGATACTACCGATACATGTACCCGCTCGTCATGGTATCACCGTGCAGGATTGCTTAGCATGGTCAAGTTCCGCCACGAGGAGCTTAGATGTATCTTGACTATGAAGGTTAGGGGAATACCAAGGGCCGGGGACTAGAGTGTAAGCACACTAAAGCCGTTGATGCGGGCATATTATTCGTGTAGAGCAGAGCGTGGAGTTGCGAAGTCGATTTTTTGGTGTTGGTGGGAGCCGATTGCGACATCGAATGCTTGCTTGACGCGAGAACGGTGCCGCTCGATTAAGTGATAACTTGCATGACTCGATGCAGAACATGCCTGGCATCCGAGGCATAAATAGACAAATAACGTGTCGATGCTCGTTAAGAAGATAACGTTATATCGACAATTGGAATATTTCTTTCTCTGTTCCTGAGGTATGGAGGCCCTGGAGGGTGATTTTCTGGTGCTGGTTTGGAGGCTGCATAGGTAGGCCCGATATATCGTATGACTGACTATGTGTGTGAGCAATCGTCTACACCATTGCCATTCGACAGAAGTTGTGGGTTCAGATATAACGGTGCCGTTCAGTTGTTTGTCGTACACATGTCAATGTTTTAGATTTTGGAAAGTGCCACTCAAGACGGCAGTTGCAACGATGGGAGAAGGTCAAGAGAAAGTGCCCTACCTAGACTTTGACCGTAGCGAAAATACCACAAAGTTGCGCAGAGCAGGTAGATACTTTTAATTTCCAGGTGAATAATTTGAAGTATTTCTCTTCGAATTACAGCCGTATCCAATTATGTAGTCAACAGACAATCCACAGCCTGTACATTCACGTACTAAGTTCGCCTTAGTCAGCAGGTCTTCCTTCCTTTTAATCAATCCCAGTAGAGTCACCTCACACTTCCACACCCCCCACTCGTTCGACAGATGATGTGCTCTACGGGAAAACTAATGCGAGTTTATTTTGGAGGATTGGCTTACGGTGGCATCTGCGTACCAATCGCTGCGGAAAAGCTGGCCTCTCAGGAAGTTAAACTCGTGCCGCTCTCGCGCAGGACCCATCACCTGGCGCCAGCAACCCCTTTTTCCAGACTTTATGGAGCTTTTCGCTTTGATTTCCAATCAAAGGGAGGCCGTAAAAATTGTATTGCCTTGCGCTGTACCCCACTAGGACTTTCTCGCCCCAACTTTTTGTCCGTACGGCGTGCCCCGAAACTTAGTATTGATCTCGCATTGCTTGATTCTGTAGCTAGTCTTTCGCGCGCAGCTCATCAGCTATGTTCCGCTTCTTTCCACATGAAGGGTCCTCGGCTCGATTTCGATTGTACATACAGTAATATTATTGTTGGGCGGGTAGCTACCGCCTTCCCCATTCGATCTGAAACCCCTCGCCCCCGCGGACAACTGAAGAGGCCCGTGCAGTCATATCTTGATGTTTTCATCACTCCCCCAAGACTACTTTCGACCACCGATCGTTTTGCCTTGCCTTTCTACGCTGAACATGATTCATCTTTCAGAATGCGGAATGCTGCATTTTCGAGTGCCTAGTCGCTCGGTGTACGGGAAGCTAATGCACAAGCCCTTCAACCTTGAGTGCTCGATGATGAGGGTTGGCCCCCATTCTCGTATTGGAGTGCTTACTAACTTGGTGGCCGAGTACGTTGAAACAACTACACGGACTTTGACAGCTTGCTAGTCTTTTTTGAGAACCAAACTGCTTGAAACACTGGTTCTGCTATGTCACCGGCCCGCAGTGTAGTAACCGCGGAGACTATCATGGGCATCATCTTCCGCGCCGTTCTCTCCATCCAGAATGGCTGGCTTCAGCTGCAATTCTCCAATACCATGACATTTTTGCCAATCTCCGTGTTAGGTCACTTTATAGTCTTCAGATGCTACCTTAATATGGCTAAGTTTTAGGAAAGACCACTTATGGCTAGCCCTGTCGGTATAGTTAGAGCTGGCAAGTAGACTGCCGCTTCGTCGATTGGTCAGGTATATGATCAGGCCTGCCGATCAGCGAAACCAGACCCCCATCATCAAGCAGTAGGCCCGGGTGACATGCTTTGGTATGTGCGTCTATTTTCTCCGTAACCATTTGCTATTTGTTAAAGCTTATTTCTTTCGGAGCCACCTAACTACCCCTAGATTATGGCTGAGGCCAGCATATGTATGCAAGTTGCGGTCTCTATAAATGGTTGTTGGGACGCCGTACATGAGGAACCATCTGCTCTGCCTTTCGCGATTTTTCAGTTGCTTCTACAGCTCGACGCTCTTTTCTTCACATTCGTTTCACTGGAAGTCATTCATTATACCATACCATACATTCGCTCTATTTGGACATTACCCTCATTTGAATACATTCGCTCAACAAGTATAGCTACCATTCAAGCATATATATTTGGATAATCAAACAATATCATGAAGTGCACCATCGTGAACCTTCTAGCTCTTTCAGGCGCAGTAACAGCATGGCTCCCATCTGAACGCAATCTCTTCGGCGAGCAGCCCAACTCCGTCGCCCGCAACCTCCCCGCTGGACAAGGCCGCTCCGTCAAGCGATTCGACCCAAGCTTCAACAAAATCCGAGGTGTGAATCTCGGCTCACTCTTCATTATCGAGCCCTGGATGGCCAGTAGCGAGTGGAACAGCATGGGCTGCGGCGGGACCAACTCTGAGTTCGACTGCATGAGAAAGCTAGGCAAGGAGCAGGGTAATGCTGCGTTCCAGAAGCACTGGGTATGTATATCATCATGTGTAAAAAGCAGCAGCATTCCGACACCATGCGAACTGAGGTTCTCACCATTGGACTGTCTTATGAACTGTTCCCGTTTGAACGTGTAACTAACTAACTGCGAAATTAGGACTCATGGATCACCGAGGAAGACATGGATAAGATGAAGGAGTTTGGCCTCAACACTATCCGCGTTCCAGTCGGATACTGGATGGTGGAAGAAACCATTGAGAAGAACAGCGAGCCATTCGCCCTGGGCAGCCTGTCCAAGATGGACAGACTGGCCGAACGCGCTGCGAAGAGAGGAATGTATGTAATCCTCGACCTCCACGGCGCCCCCGGTGCGCAAGAACCCAACCAGCCCTTCACCGGCCAGTACGCCCCCTCCACCGGCTTCTTCAACACCTACAACTACGAGCGCGCCTACAAGTTCCTCGAAGTCATGACTGAGCGCATCCACAAGAACACCGCCTACCGCACAACAGGCATGCTGCAGGTCCTCAACGAACCTGAGCGCAACCACGGCAGCCTCGTCACCGAGTTTTACAACAACGCCTACACCAGGATCCGCAACGTCGAGACAAAGCTCGGCATCACGGCCGCAGACAAGCAGCTCACGATCCAGTTCATGGACAAGGCGTGGGGCGCGGGCAATCCCAAGGACGTGCTCAACGGCAAGTCAGGCGTCGCCTACGACGACCACCGCTACCTCAAGTGGGCGCCCATCGAGCACACCAAGGCCAACTACATCGCAACGTCGTGCAAGGATACCTTCGGCGACGGCGGCAACAAGCCCATCATCGTCGGCGAGTGGAGTCTCGCGGCCGCCGACAACCTCGAGAACACGCCCGAGTGGAAGCCCGCGACCAACAAGGACTTTTACAAGCAGTGGTGGGCCGCGCAGGTGCAGGCGTATGAGCGCGAGATGGGCTGGGTGTTTTGGAGCTGGAAGGCGCAGCTCGGTGAGGATTACCGCTGGTGCTATAGGTGTGCGGTCGAGGCGGGTGTGATTCCCAAGGATCCTGCCCAGGCGGCTGGGTTGGCCAAGTGCTAGATTGAATTGCGCCTTTTTAAGGGGGTTTGGTCAAGTGTGCTTGGTTGGGATTCAAGAGGTGGTGGTGTTTGCTTGAAGTCGTTGCGCGATTGATATTGAGCTGGGTGATCTGTGGATGGCTATTCTTTTCATGTACATACCCGCATTTGATATCTCCGATTCATCGCAAATTAATTTTATTTATAACTTGCACCGGGGATGCTGCTTTGCTTATAACACCTCTCACTTAGCACCAAACACCGCCTTTGATCACCCCTAACGTCTACCAACGCAAAATATGGAGATTTAACGTGAACTATGTGTAAGACAATCTTCATATACGTGCATCGGGATGAAATGACGCAAGTAAAGAAGTCGTGTTGGGGGACGTGATATATAGGAAGGGATGACTGTCTCTCTCGTCCCCCTATTCTTACACATTACGAACATTACCCATCATTTCACACAGATACATTCCACAACGGAAAAGGAACAGTAAAAAAGACTTTCATTTTTACTTTCCCTTCAACCAACTTCTCCTTTCTCTGCTCTCCTTTGACATCAAACAGCAACAACAGCAGCGAAAAAAAACTTCCTGTTTTCCACCATATCCATTCCAGTTCCCTTATCAATGATGCGTACTTTTTTTCACGATGCCAACAAAAAACAACCCTTTGAAGCGAACAAAAAGCATCCCAATCACTCACTCACACTCACTAAGACATAGGATATAACCAAAGCCCAATTCTCCACCTTCGTCAGTTGAAGAACGGTACCCAGCGAGGTCACCATTGCGAAGAGGACAAAATCAAACAAAAGGGTGTTACCCTTGAGATACCAGAATAAAAACAAAGCCAAGCGATAGGGAGAAAGAGAAAAATTCCGCCTGCAAACGCCCAGGAGACACAAAAAACACCCCTCCAAAAAGTGGGACAACCCAACACAGAACCAACAAAAAGGCTCTACCACTGAGAGAAACGGTGAGGGAAAATAAAAGCCAGTGAGGTGAGGGAAACGAGATAAGCAGAGCGGTGCCTGCCCTATGATACGCCTGAAAGCACCAAGCAGTGCTTCTTCCGTCCTTCCCTAGGCTTTATCCATTATGGACGGGCAACATAAATGAATCGAAAAGCACAAGTTTCAGCCACCGGGGCAATGATAATACAGTGAGGTAAGACGCCAATTATAAACACTTCGCGAGAGAGGGTAAATCAGGTAAGATGACAAGTCCAGAACCGTTCGTCCAGTGTATAGATGAAGCTGAAGATGGCATCATTATAGTGCCAGTAGATAGTGTCGATATAATTTCGTAGGCGTCATCGATGCGAATGCGAGGGAGAGAATGGCGTATGCAATATTAAGCAAGGTGATGATCAACAGAAGTTGGTGATATCCGATGGCTCTCATCGTTCAAGTTGACGCTATTTGACTTGCAGCTTCGTCTTTGTATGCTTGTAGCTCTGAGAGTTGGAATTGGAGCTCGGTGAGAATATCGGACATGGGGCAGGCTTGATCGAGAAGGGAGCCTTGACCAAAAGGCTTGACCATGTGTCGAAGGGCTAGAGTTGTAGCGCACGTCTAGAATAAGTAATTAGCAACCGATAGATTCATTTTGTGCACGGTTGACTTACCTCGATTCTTGATATTTGATGTTCGACGAAATTCATCAGGAATCGATCCGTGATCTCTCCACCCCGGTTTTTCATCCTCTCTAAAAGAGCGGTCTCCGGAGGCTTCAACTCCGAGGAGCCCGGGTTCTCCAACGTACTACACAGCATCTCTAGGCGCAGACTGACGTTCCAAAGGCTCCAAACGGCCTCAGTATCGATGGTGAGTTGACTGTTTGCCATCTTCTGTGCTGCCTGAGGTAGATTGGTTGGTGCCTCAGCAGGTTTTTGTTCGACTTGCCGTTGCACGGTAAGACGGGCGGAGAGGGAGTGTGGGTACATCAAGTAGATGTACTCAGGATTTTCAAGACCCTTGAGGCGACGTTCGCCGAGATCCTTGATTTCGAAACCCTGACTACTCAACAGCCGTAGGTCTTGTCTTATCGATTGGGTGATGGCGTCGTCAGAGTAAGCGTCGTCAGAGCCAATCGACCCGTTACGATCGCCCTCGGTGTGTGTTTCGAGGAGCCGCTGAACCTCCCCAAGAAATTCTGTTGATACCGTGATCTGTCCTCCGTCTGCTACAGACGATATTCGCGAGGCTCGATTCACCATGGGACCAAAGTAATCCATGCGCTTGGTGACGGGATCCTTTTCGCATACTGGTGTACCCCAGTGAATACCCATGCGGACAGAAAGACCCTTGAAGATAACGTTGCCATCTTGATCTAATACCTCCTGACCGTTCACACTATCGAGAATCTCTTGCGGCCATGGGATATCCATCAGTAACTGTTGGACTGTGAAACACCAGAGCAAAGCTGAAGTGACCGTTGGGAATGCGACCATAAAAGCGTCACCTTCAGTCTTGACCTCATAACCACCAATGATACGCAGCTGACGACGCATGAGTTCGTTGTGCTGCTTGATGGCGGATCTCATTGCAATTGGGTATGTTTCCCAAAGTAAGGTGGAACTCTTGATATCAGTGAAGGCCAAGCTGACTTCGCCTGTGGGCGCATCGATTTCCTGACCAAGACGGTCATGAATGGCGTGACTGGGTGCATCTTTCGGACGCTTGTTCTTGCGGAATACGTTGTTCGGGTCGTTCAAATCGAACCCGGCCGCGCCCTTGAATCGACCTTCTTGTTTCTTCTTAATGTCACCGACACCTAGCAGCATGACCATAATCTTATTCGTCGCGCCGAATGCGATGGCCAAATCACGCAACTTCTGCGCAGCACGCATCAAATCACCACGCTCAGACCGTGCTACATCGACAGCAAAATCCGGCGTGAGGTACTCCCAGAGTTCGCGTGACGCAATAAGAATCATCTCATCGGTATCACCAAGGGTATGGTGAGTGATGTGGGGATTGGCGATGACAGAAGGCGACATTTGTGCGTACCCGAATGCTCGCGACACCTCTAGGATATCATTCAGTTTGCCTTGCCGGGAGACGAAGCCTCCAGCCTCCCTTATCCTTTGGCGCTCGCTTGTCTCTGCAGGGTCATGCTTCCGAGTAAGGATTCGGTGGCCACCTTCTGAGCTAATCAATAGAGCCTGAGCATCACCGATATTTGAAACATATAGTTCCAGGTCTTTCAGGTACAGAACAGTGGCAACACTTCCTGAAGTCAGATCATCATCTCCAAGCTCAGGCAGGGTGCCACGAGGTTGAGTGGCGGTTGCCCCGACGGCTTTGTCGAAAGATTGGGTTGCTGCAAGAACCAAGTCTCTGTTTAGGCCAAGATAGGTCCTTCGCAATGAGTCTATGGGGGTTTCCTTCGATGACATTTTGATCTTTTCAAGTTCCATGCTGAAGCGAGTCTTGAAATTGTCGTAAAGATACTTGGCAATCTTGGAGCCAGTGCCTGTGAGGGGCTGTGCATCGAAAATGCCAATGATCTGCTCATTTTCCATACCTCGGAATCGTGGAACCACCATATCCATGGTAGAAATGTGCTCATTGCGTCCAAGACTATCAGCCATTCCGTATGCCATAACACCAACAGTCGAGCCAGATGTTCGAACTCTTCGGTCTTCAGATTGCTCTGGCACGGAAGGAACCATCATGGTGACATCCATCAACCCTAGTACTCTTAGGTTGATTAGCGAACTGAAATCAGTCAAGTCGCGACCTTCGCGCATGGCGGATCCACCATGGGTGGGCTTGATCTCCAGCCGCTTGTTGCCTGACAGATTCAGGTACCTCAGATGGTGATTCCAGTTCCAATTCCAATCATACGGCCAATTCGAAACATTGTACTTGAGAGAGTTGTTTGCAACATCGAGGATTGCGAGTTGTTTGACTTTCCCCAATTCAGCAGGGAGTACTTGGAACTTATTGCCGTTGATGTGAAGAACCTTCAGCGAGCTGACTTCTTCAAAGTCCTCCGCTGGGAGAGATGTGAGGTCGTTACCGGAGAGGTAGAGTTCCGTCAGATTTTTCTGCCACCTCCTGATTGTCCTTGGTGGGATGTCGTAGATTTCATTGTAGGACAAGTTCAAGATCCGTAGTTCGGAGAGTAAGCACAGCTCATCAAACACGTCGTCCGAGAGGCGATTATCGGCGAGAAATAGGTGCCGCAGCGAGCCTGCGAACGTCGTCACCAATCTATTAGAAAGGCTTGAGTCTTTCCGCGAAACAGGCGTTATGGTGCCCTCAGTCTGTGTACGCGATGCTACTGATTGCTTCCTCGCAGTTGCAGTAGTGCTTGAGGAACCATATGATGCCATCGAGCCTTTTCGGTGCGAGCTCGCGGGCGACGTACCCGATGATAGGTAGTTCGCAGAAGTTTGACTGGGGCGCCTATTCTGAAAATCTTCTAGCTTGCCCAACTCCTCGTAGCTAGGACTGTGGCCCAGGCCTGGCGTCGACGTGGGCGTTGTTCCGTCCGAATTATTGCTGTCGCCATTCGTAGCGGCAGGTGGAGGGGCATTGCCTGGTTTTGGGAATTCACTCAGCACATTCGAAGACACATTCAGTGTTTCTAATCGACGTGCGTGCCATATCTCAACCGGCAGGCGGCCGAGGTTGTTCTCTCGTACGTCCAGATAACGAAGCTCGGTTAGTCGGCCGATTTCAGAGGGAAGTTCATCCAAAGAATTGCGTACGATGCTGAGGTGTTCAAGTCTCACAAGCCTTCCGATATTACTCGAGATGGCGCTGAAATGATTTTTATCCAGGATCAACTTTGTGAGACCGGTGATGTTGGGGAAGAGGTTTTCGGGAAGGTGTGCTAATTTCGCTGAAGCAAGATTAAGAACCGATAGAGACGGCACTGAGTGGGTTAAGGCAAACCGGGTTACGGGATTGTGATTCATGTGTAACACTCTTATTTTCGGGAAATGTCCTTCGAATGCAGTTATCGAGTTGTGTCCAATGAGGAGATATTCCAACCTAGGCAATTGGGACATGACATCCATGCTGTTCAAAGAATTGAACCGCACGTCAATCTCCCGAAGATTGACTAGATTGCTGATCGATGGCGGAAAGCTACCAGAGAGTCGGTTGTTGGTGGCCCAAAGTCGCTCCAGGCAAGTCAGTTGACCGATTTTGGGCAAACTAGTCACAGAATTGAAAGAGATGTCGAGATCAACAAGGGTGTTCACGTCGCACAGGAAATCCGGAAATTCGCTCAGGGAGTTTGAGCTGAGATTGAGACTTCTCAATGCACGATAATGACCAAAATAGGCGGGGAGTTTAGTCAGGCGATTGTTGGACAACCGGAGCCCCTGAAGACTTGCTAATTTGTACAGTTCTGCGTCTTCGAGATCTTTGATTCGATTGTTGGATATGTCAAGCATAGTCAGGCGACTGGCAAGACTTATACTGGGAGGTATCCGTCGGGCTTCGTTGCTTGTGTATTTGATCTCCCGCAGATTGGTACATGCTTGAATGAAGTCCCTCGGTACAGCCAAGGACAAATTCCTGGACAAGTTGAGAGATATAATCTCTGTAGCTTTTTGATATAGCGCGATGGGTATGGTGATGAGATTTCGTCCTTGGAGGTCAATGTGACTAAATTTTTGCATCTTACTGAACCCAGGGTCCCTTTCCAAGCTTGCATATCCACTCATCTTGGCCGGAAGAAACGTGAATCTGCATAGATAACTGTTGTCGTCCCGACCAATCTCATCTATACGATCAGCATCTGTGTAGCCGGCCTGCTCTAGGAGTCGTTTTTGGATAAGCAGAGGACGTTCTTTGGCATCTAGCTGAAGGGATGTGTCGTGCTTTCGCATAACGATGTGGTAGTTGTTCAACTCATCTTGAAGTAGAGTCTTCTTCCCCAATATCCTGATAATCTCAGCCACTGTGGTGTCCAGCGTCGCAGAGAGAGTTGCAAAGGTAGAGTCGACTCGAAAGACACGGACGCAATACATCCTGCTATCCGTCACAACATCAGGCTGCTCATCTTGCATTTCTTCCTCCCGTGGGTTGGTCCAAGATTCAGGAGGCTTCCATTTGGCATCCGGGTTGGGATCTGCTTTCTCGTCCACACCCAGAGGGAACGTCACTGGCTCTCCAACGGGGGTCGCCATTGGCTGGGTGGGAATGGTTGCTACGATACCCTCCATATTCCCTAGGTCAGTATCTAGCTTGAACATGGCGTCATTTGTATCGTTCTCTATCTGAGCTTCATTGGGATCCTTGCCACGCGCTGGCTCAGATGCCAGCGGGTCTTTTTGTTTTTCTCTTCTGAAAGGTTTCCGTCCGTGCTCCTTTTTTCCATCCTTGGTGGATTTATCCTTGGTACTGTCCATTGTGGATTTCTTTTTCGGTCCAGTTGTGTTAAGTGGTGCCTCGGCGTGGGGGTGTTTGGCGGATTTGATAGACGGTTGCAGGGAAACGGTCGAGGGGGGCAAATCCCTCAGAGACTCTGGTACCAGCTTGTCCGTCTTGTTCTTACCCCAACGACCAAACAATGAGCGAGGTCCTTTGGAAGTGCTGGGGGATCTTTGAGAGCCCGATCCTTCTCGTGTTAATCCGCTGAATGCGCTTGGAGTAGGACTCGATGGACGAGCAAGAAGATTGGACTTGGAGCTTAAAGCGGAGCCCAGCGATGATTGCTGCTGATCACGAGTGATGCTAAAAGCAGAGTCGCCTCTACTGGTGACGGGCCGTATAGGATACGGTTGGCTGATCTCGATGCGGCCCTCATGCGCTTTGGATTCCTCTTTGCTGCGGTTATGTCGGTGACCAGGTAGCTTAAGTTTATGTGAACCTTTCCCTGACTTGGTAGAGTGCTGCTCGAACGACGACCGGCCGTTTCCAAAGTTGGCAGGAGTGTCCTACAACACTACGTCAGCGACATGTACATGCACATCTGCTAGTTGGTTGCAGTTGCAAGTATCAAAGGAGGAGGGGATGACGCCTGCCCTGAAATGTCTGAAAGAAGGGAAAAGGAAGGTGGGATTGCCGTTAGGACCTCGGAAGCCATCGGCATTGCTGCTATGCTGCAAACTTCAATCACCTACTCACCTTGGGGTTAAAATCCTGGAATTCCCATGGAGTCACTTCAGATGAAGGGAGTGGAGTACGGGGTCGCGATTCATTGGGTGAGCCGGGTCTGCTATGAAAGTGGGTACCGATCGGAGGGTTGTTGATGGAGTTGTTACGGTTTCGAATCGAGCGCATCGACTGGGTATCGGTATAAAGCGCTGGGAGACTGGTGTCGGAGCCCTGGCGTGAATCGGCAGGAAATTCCTCGCCGAAGACATTCTGCAGCCGTTTGTGATAGCCAGGCCCAACACCCCTACTGGCACTTGACTTGGAGCCGGAGCTACCGATGGTGGTAGCGCTAGCGGCAGAAGGCCGTCTGGCATCGTTATACTCCATCATGTCGTCTCTGCCACTTCCCGAGCGGCCGAATTGGGGCGATAATTGAGGGATGTCTTCGTTGGAATCGTTAAAGAAGCTTCCCCAGACACTCGCAGCCATGGTAGCACCATTGGACCCTGAGACCCACGGAGGCGTCGGCGAGGTAGCGGTAGGTGGATTCCGCGATATGGATGGTATTCTGCTTCCCGATGTTTCCAGCACTGCCAACTGTTTCCGATAATCTCTGAAGTCGTTGGCCTGATGATTGTCTACGTTGACATTCCGGCGGGGTTTATGGCCAGGGTCCTTTGGGGGAGGGGCCGGAGGTAGCGTACCAGGCGAGATGTCAGACTCCTTTTCTAGCCTGGATGGTAATGTTAGCTGACGCAGGCGCAAAGAACAGGTGATGGTTGCTGAATGAGACATGTAGGAGAGTGGAGACCGGTCAAGATGAGCAAGGTGCTGTGAGTCCTCTTGCCGTGAGCTGGAAATGGGGGTGGGGGTAGCTTTGTGGAAGCTCTGCAACAGCAGGAACAACATGGTGAGCAGCGCGCACCGAGCGCACAAAGTGTGGAGATGCACCAAGCTTGCGCATATGCGCAGACACATACATGTGTGATTACATACGCAGGCGGCGGCAAAGGGTCCCAACAGCGACCAGACGAAAGGCAAAAGAAGCAAAAGAGCACGTACAGGTAGGTGAGGTCCTTGTCGGTTTGCACGGTGACGGGAGTACCGCGCGAAGATCGAGCAAAGGGTCGCACGGTGTCGTTGGATCGAACGGATCGCCAGCTCCCGGAGCTCTCCATGGATCCATGGCGATTGATGGTCTCATTCCTCGCCATTGTGGGTGGTGACGGGACTGCAGCGCGGGTGCGCAGACAGAAGCAGGCGGGAGGGTGGTGATGAGACGAAGGCGAGGGCTGCCGCAAGAGACTCTAGGACGGCTGCTGCTTCATCGAGGCTGGCCAGGTGGTGGACTGCGCATGGGGCGAGGTGAGGCGTGAGGGCAGTGGACGGATGCAAGGCGATGCACACGAATGAAGGCAGACAAGCAGGCAGCGTTGGGGGCGACGAGGACCGGAGTGGGTGGTTTGTACGACGTGGCCGGGGGGGGTAAGGATAAGGATAGCAGCAACGGCGGTAGGAGAGGAGAGCGGTAGTATGAGCGGCGGCGGCGGGAAGGGTGGTGGTGGTGGGCGTGGAGATGATGAAGGCGTGGGAGAGCGGTGGTGGTGAGTGAGGTAGGGCAGGATAGGGTAGGGTAGGGTAGGGTACAGCACAGCACAGCACAAGCACAGCACACACAGTACGGTGTCGGCACTGGACTGGCTGGCACAGGCGAGTGGATGGTGAGGAGTTCTGACGGCTCCACCACGAGATGGGAGCGGATGTGCTCACTCTCGGGCCCACATGCGGCACTCGCGTCCCAGCAGCCACAGTCGGCTCGAGCTCGACGAATGCACAGAGAGGGAGAGGGCTAGTTGGCCAGGCCTGGGGGGGTTGCGTGCGTGCGTGCGTGGAGGCATGGCATGGATGGATGCGAAGAAGCGCGGCTGATGTACATTCATTCATTCATTCATTCATTCATCCATCCATCCATCCATCCACCCAATTGATCCTTTGATTCATTGATTCATTCACCCATCTGCTTCATCATACAGTACGCCCAACTTATCAATTAACTACTGTAGGTAAGTAGTTATATACCCAACTCATGGCTCCTTCACGTTGGTACATACATACATACATAGGTATATAACCGTGAATGCCTCCCCATCGACCCACTCCCATAGTGTGCATCAATAGGCAAGTAGATACGGCGCACTGCATACGACAGACAGATGATAGTGTGCGATCCGGCTGCGGCCTCGCTGCACGGCACTGTCTCGTTTGTTCCACTCGCAAGTGACGGCTAACTACCGTACATGTATCTTGATCAAAGAGGTACCTCCCTTGGCATTCGCCCGTCCCATCTGCCTCTTGCATAATAGCTAAGTTCATGTTCCTGATGAACAAGTCAAGTCGAGCTGACTTGCAAGTTGCAACTCATTCCATGATGCCGTGCCGTGCCGTCGCCGTCGCCGTCGGCTGCCTGCCCGCCTCTCCTCTCGTCTGGTCTCGTCTCTCCCCCCCCCACCCTTTGGCCCCTACCTACCTAGTACCTACCTAGTACCTACCATGGTCCATGGCACGGCACCATGCACAAAGTAGTGTACCGCGGTAAAACATGCCATCCCATCCCATCCCATGGGCCATGGGCCATGGGCCATGGGTCAACCGCCAACCCTCCCTTCACCGCGTTTCCCCTCCCCTCACTGTGTCTGTCTCTATCCCCCGCCGCCACTTGCAAGCCACGTCGGCCCACCCGTGGCGCAGCTCTCCTTGTTTCTTTTGCTCTCTTTGTAACCTTAACTTACACAAACATACATCATAGTTAGCCAGACAATTATTGCACATGCACGTAGTACATAACTAGCAGCACATCCAATACTCTCTCTCCTTCACGCTGAGTCGCCCTTGTGCCGCGGCATGCGAGGCTTTCCGTTTCAATGCCCCCCTTCCAGCGTCGTGTTCAGACACTTTGCGCTGCACAATCTCCCACACTGCCCGTCTAGGATAGATGGGGAAGCCGCCAAGTTGAGCGGGATCAAAACAACAGAGGGGACATGATCATTGATAAGCTAGCAGCCCAACTAACACGACGAGATTTGTGAAATCCAAAACATGATCAATCATGTTGGTCCATGATGAAATGAATCTTGGTCCCATTTCCTCCATCAATCCTTACCCGCATCACATCATTGGTCACCTCGCTCACTCACCTCCAGCTGGACGCACCCCCGGCTGATAAGTAACTAGGTAGGGTAGGTAGTCGTCCAGACCATCAATCAACACGAGAGTATGTACCTACCCAAAATATATTTTCCAATACATGTCTCCCTAGATATAACCCCAAAAAACCTAGCTGTCTTACCTCCTGATTCGTATTACGATACGTCTTTGTACTCGCAACTTCCCAAGATAGGCCGTCATTCTACCATGACTTTGGCTTAGCTTGTCTCTCAACCAATCTTGGCCTCTCTCTCTGTGCGCCATGAGACTGACGGCCAAGCAATCGAGTCATCCAAAAACGATTCAACCCAACGACACCGCGCGAGACTTGACGCGAATGCGGAATGCCAGATGCCCCCAACCTCAAGCCGGTATTCTGCAAGTAATAAGGTAGCCAGCTGCTTACTATCCCTGATTCGAGATCGCCGTTCTATCCAAATCGCCGTCCACATCCCATGTCCGTCCGTCGTTGAAAAATCCTTCGGGGAGAAACGAAGCCCAGGGCGCAGAAGCGTGTGTAAGCTCCACATTCCACGTGGAGAAACGGTGTCATGATCGGGGAACCGTAAGCAGAGCGGGCACCAAAACAAAGCGCCCCTCTACCAGACCAAAGACAAAAAAGCACAGGGCAATACGATGCCAGTACATCCAATAGTGCTCGACAACCTCACTACACCTGTACCAATGCAGCAGGTAAGCATCAACCACGCAGCAACAATTGCCTTTTTTGCTCCTGGTTGCCTTTTCGAACCCCGAGAGAGAAATCCCCATTCCAAAACGCTTGATGGATTAGACGTCGGGGCATTGCATACTTTAGCTAGCTAGCCAGCCAGCCAGGTCTGCAAGCGTCGCCAGATAAACTACATGTACATCCGGTCCCCAACAACGTGCCACCGTTGCTGCAAATCTGACCCTCCCCCTCCCCCTTGGCGTCAGCCATATTACTCCCCTTCTACACACGGCCCCCATGGGTTCGTGCTGTGTGCTGCGACAAATAAGCCCCGACTTGAACATGAAACCAAATAGTAAAGACAATACAGTTGTTGGGAGAAGAAGAAAACTTTTGCGCAGAAGCGCAATGACGCTGCTACCCCTTGGCCCCTGATGATCAGAACAGTTGAGATTAAAAATACAAAGACAAATCTTAAAGACCGCAAACATAGGAAAGGGGAAAGGCACAAGCGCCTTGTGAATCCATTAATTGCCCGTTCCATTCCCGAGTGCCCGGAGAATGTCTTGCAGAGACGGCGTCGTGCCAGCTGGCTGATTGCTGGCTTGTCCCGCGTTTGGCGCAGAAGCTTGTTGATACTGATACGGATAGGGGTATTGAGCTTGTGCTGGCTGTTGCGCTGGTTGGGGTGGAGGTGGCACTGCTTGTTGTTGTGCCTGAGCTTGCTGGAGGGCCGCTGCAAGTTGAATCCACTGAGCCATGTTCGCTTGTGCCTGAGCTGCCGTCTGCGCCTGCTGTGGATAATATGCCGGGTTTCCATAAGCAGCTGTGGGTGCTGGTGCATTTGTCCCCGGTGTAGTGTAACTTGCCGGCGTGGTGGTTGAGTAGGAGGCATTCCAGTCCGCGCCGCTTTGTGCGTTGTTGGTAGAATAAGCATTCATATTCGCGTTCGCCATGGAAGTCCCTGCGGCTGGCGCCGGGGGTTGTGAAGATCGGTCTGGTGTTCCGCGATGGTGCCTCTTGCGATTCTTCTTACCGCGTGGAGGAGACTGTTGAGAAGGCTGATGACGACCCTGATTCTGGCGTGCTGGAGATGGTGAGTACGCTCCCCGGCCACCTTGACGATTATCCTGCGGCGGTCCGCTCATTTGCCTCTCCTGCTGTTGATGTCGCCCCTGCCTATCGTTCTGCCCGCGGTTCGAACGGTCGCCGCGGCCACGATTGTTTTGCCCTCCTCGATCGCCTCGACCACCGTTGTGATTTGCACCACCTCTGTCGAACCGATCACCTCGGCCACCGCCGTTATGCATACCACCCCTATCAAATCTATCTCCACGGCCACCACCCATGGCGCCTCGTCCCCTGAAACCGCGTCCACGATCACCCCACCCGCCCCGACCCCGCATAGCTCCACGGCGCACATGGCTGCGATCTTCTAACGGAGCACCAGCCCCGACAACATCCTCAAAACGATCAGGCCTGGCAAGTGGTCTGTACATACCCAGGTCTTCATCCTCGTCATCACTATACTTCAAAGGAGCACTTTGGTAACTAGAAGGCGCGGCACTTCCTCGAGAATCGTTGGTCGTTTCATTGCCGTATGGGAGATTGGGATACGATGCAGGTTGAGCGTCGTCATGATCGTCTCCATTTGCCTTGCGCTTGAGGTCTTTCTTCTTCTCTCGGGCCTCCCTCTTGAACTGAGCTTCCTCTTCGTCGTCAGAGAACTCTTTGGCGTTTGTTTCTTCGTCGTATTGACCAGATGCATCAGTGTGCTTCTCTGCTCGCAAAGGCTCAGTGTAGACAAAGGTAGAATGATCGTTGACGTAGTATATGCGAGTACCTTTTGTGATTTCCGATGCAGCAATTTCTTCGGCGGTTGCAAAACCTACTGAGTATCTGGGATCTTGAACGCGGCCAATAGTTTCAGAAATCTGTCCAACAACTTCACGGTTCGCCAGGCATACCACAGAGCCAGACTCGAGGACGTGATAGTCCCCGGACACATTTGCCTTGATCAAGATAAGATTATCGACGATATTCTCAACCTGGCCAAGCTCGGTGATCTGCATCGTCTCTGTCACGGTTATATCAGGCTTCTGGTACTGTTCGTCAACCTCATTCTGAGTTTTGACCTTTGCTTTGGGGGCAGGAGCATCCCCGTCTTCAGGATCCTCTGCCAGCATTCTTTTGATTGCCTCTTCCGTAGTGAGCAATTCGCCGTCCGAGTCCGAATCTGAATCGGAGCTTGAATCGTCACTAGAGGAATCAGACGAGTCTGATGCTTCAGAGTCTAATTGCCACTCTGCTTGTGTATTGTCTTTATTAGCCTCGGCAGCTTGTAGGAATTCGATTTTGCCTTCATCTACAGCGTCGGATTCGGTAGCTACGGGAATGGTGCTGCTATTGGCATCCGGGTTAGGTTGTGTATCTGATGATGTGGGAGGAACGATGGCAGGCACGGCAGGTGCAATAGTATCAGGCGCGTCATTTGCATCTATAGACAATGTGAGAAATGGAGAGGGAGGGCGGGTTACATTCGACAAGAGGCAAGGGCTTACTGTGCTGCAAGGCGTCTTCGGTGGCAGTCACAGAGGCTTGCGCATCTGACTTGTCGCCACCATAGAAGACGTCTGTGTCGGAAACCTCGCCATCCTCCAACTCGTCGCCCGCTTCAGCATCAAGCGACGAGGGCTGGGGGGCTGGCTTTGTGTCTGTGGGGGGTGGCGCTGTCCAAAAACCGAGTCCAGGGATCAGTGCGGATGCAGCGTTGTTGGGTTGTGCAGCAGCAGTGGATGTTGAGGGCATCACAGTCTCGAGCTTTGCACCCCCGGCATTATCAAGCTGAGGAGTCTCGTAGAAATCGTCATCGGAATCATCGACAGGAGAAGCGGGTGCGTCGGCTTGTACAACAGGCTCACCGCTTGGGGAGTCTCCATCCAACCGCGCCTTCTTCGCAGGCGGTTCAGCCATGGGCGCAAATTGCTTTAGATGTGCTTCAGGCGAGCTTCGCTTTGTTTGTAGCATTTTGTAAGAGAAGAGGAAACTCGCTCGTTTGCTCGCTCGCTTGCTCGCAGCCTGTGCTGGATGCTGTGCCACTGAGTGGTTAAGACAACAGAGCAGAGCAGTGTGGTGCAGGAAAGTTGAGGTAGCTTTTGTTTAAAATCAGAAGCGGTGCACGGGCTAGCGCTAAAAGAGCGGGTCTTGTGCGGCCGGCGGTCGCGCATGCCATACTGTACATGTATGGCCTCTCAAGACTCAGCCCTACATGAATTTCGCTTGGCGCGCCGCTTTGCAGATCTCCTTGCTCGTTCGTTCGTTCCTTCCTTCGCCCGCTCGCTAGTCATCCATCCACCACGTAACCTTTATCACTACCACCGTCTACATGTACATGTTACGTTGCGTCTAGTGAATGACATGGACAGTGAATGACTATTTTCGTTGATACCGGTTTCGTCCCATCTCATTCCACCTCATTTCCATCCTAGCTTGAGGCTATGAAATCAATTGACTGGTGACCTGTTTTCGTTTCCCATCCACCACCATGCCTCCCAGAACAACCACCAAGCCTTCTTCCACGACGCAAACCCCGCCCGTGTACGCGAACCACTCAGTCATGCCTGCGTATTCCTCGACGGATGCTGATCTCCTCGCAGGAAACAGCTTGTCCGGGAAATGAATGACCCCCCTCCACACTTCAAACCCTCCGTTGCCTTCTCCGTTTTCCTCGCTGCCAATGCCCTCGCTGCCTTATTCTCGCCCATCCAAGACTGCGATGAAGTCTTCAACTATTGGGAACCAACACATTACCTTGACCATGGGTCTGGCCTGCAGACGTGGGAATATTCTCCCGAGTACGCCATTCGAAGCTGGGCATATACCGGCATCCATGCTTCCATAACAGGCCTTGCTCGTCTCGTATCATTTGGTGGAAGCAAAATCTTCGAGTTTTACTTCCTTCGACTTGCCTTGGGACTCCTCTGTGCCCTCTGTGAAACGAAGCTCTACTCCACCATAGCCAGGACAATCAATCCTCGAGCAGCCGTCTTCTTCCTTATGATACTAATCTTCAGTCCTGGCATGTATCACGCGTCTCCGGCTTATTTGCCGTCCACTTTCGCCATGTATACTACAATGCTCGGGTTTTCGGCGTTTATGGACTGGCGAGGAGGCATCAAGACATCGCAGGGCATAATGTGGTTCGCCGCTGGCAGCTTGCTAGGATGGCCATTTGCTGGAGCTTTGATTCTCCCCTTTATTGCAGAAGAAATCCTCATGGGCTTCTTTAGTGGTTCCATCTTCGAAACAGCATGGAGATTTTTAGATGGCAGTGTAAGATCTGTTTGTATCCTGGTATGCATGCCTCATAATTCAATACGTGACACTTTTTTTAATGCTTCGGTAGGCAATCCAAGTGGCCGTTGATACCTTCTTCTATAGGACTCTTGTATGCGTGCCACTAAACATTGTTCTTTATAATGTTTTCAGCGGCGGCAGCAGAGGTCCAAACATCTACGGGGTAGAGCCATGGCATTTTTACATCCGTAATTTGACGTTGAACTTCAACATCTGGTTCTGGCTCGCCGCAGCAGCTCTACCATTGGTTCTCTTGCAATATCTGGTCATTGATGGAGCCTCTTCCAAGCAAACACTACTTCGCAGTGTCGTCTCCGTCAGCCCATTCTATCTCTGGTTCGCCATCTTCACTTTGCAGCCGCATAAGGAAGAACGCTTCATGTACCCAGCATACCCGGCCCTGGCTTTGAATGCTGCTATCGGTCTTCACATTATACTCGGGAACTTCGGCAAATCAACTCCGGGGACACTGCGCGGCAAGATATCCCCTCAGTTCAAGCTCGCCGTGGTCAGTCTGTTTATCCTGGGTAGCTTCAATATCGGTGCGCTTCGCACTATCGGCACCATGACTGCTTACTCTGCGCCATTGAATGTATACAGGCCTCTTCAAAAAGCAGGCATGGTCAAGGCGGGTGATAACGTCTGTTTGGGCAAGGAGTGGTATCGATTCCCATCGTCATACTTTTTGCCGAATCAGAGTCGGGCAAGATTCGTCAAGAGCGAATTCACCGGTCTCCTTCCGGGTTCGTTCCGCGAGGCGCAGGAAGGCTCCGGTCTTTTCCCCGGTACATGGATGACGCCATCTGGTATGAACGACGAGAACAAAGAGGATCCAGCCAAATACGTACGTGTTTTGTCTCTTTAATTACGCTGCTTTATCATCTTTTTCCATCTGTTGACACATATATCTTTAGATCGACATTCAAAACTGCCAATTCCTCGTCGACTCCAAGCTACCAAGTGCACCTGCTACCTCATTAGAACCAGATTACATCTCCGACACAAAGCACTGGGAAAGGCTATCGTGCAAGCCTTTCATGGACGCAAGTGCGACGTCGATCCTCGGCCGCATATTGTGGGTTCCAGAATGGCCGTTAATCCCGGCGAAATACAGACGAGTGTGGGGTGAATACTGCCTTTTGCGCCGCAAGCAGGCATGAGACTTTGGTGCTCTGACGTGTAGTGTTCCTCATTTATCTTTATCTAGTTTAAAAAAGGCGAGTGGTTGCTGTTTTTGTACGTCGATGCCGAAACAAAGGCGAGACCGGAGCGAAAGAACCGCGAGGCAAGATCGAAAGATGTGAAGCACGTCTACGTACCTCTCCTACCCCGCACTACGTTCTTCTCGTGCGCGTGCGCGCGCGTGTTAGACAGAGATAGGACAACTGATAGTTGGCCGCGTTTGTACAAAGGTAACTAACGTTACAGTACCTAGAAAATGAAAGCCCTGGATTCTACAATGCAAACGTTATCTATCAGTGTGGAGAAAACGACGTCTTGAACATGTACATGCTAGTCCGAAACGAGTTATATAATCCCCCTCCCTCCTCCTCGCCCCTCCTCGCGATAACAATGGCATGGTCGCTAGTTTATGCATGTACCGCTGGTAACTCAACTCAGCCCTAGGATAAGTTACGTAGTGTGCTGTGTGTACCCTTTTGATATCGATAACTACATAGAACCCCACCTCAGGCTGAAGTGATGAACATTGATGGTAGCAAAATGTTCCCAACGTTCCTCCTATCTAACGCTTCTACCTCTCTCTCTCTCTTTTTTATTACGTACAAACGTTTCGATTGCATGAATTGTATGTAGGATCGTCCGTTCAGATCTTTCCGTCGTTCTGTATTCCTGTGTACACACACACATCGTGCGTTTAAGCCACGGTTTACCCCCCTTAGATCCCCAACTAACACCTTATCGTTACATACGTGTATGCATGTATTCCCGTGATTACATCACACTCACACACACACACACACACACACACTCTCTCTCTCTCTCTCTCTCTCTTTCTCTTTCTCTTATCGAAAACATCAGTCCTCCTCCCCACGTCCAAAACTATAACACTCGTAACATATACACGCTACAAATACCAACGCTACAAAGCGACTACTCTTTTTTTTTTAAAGAAAAAAAAACATACATGTTGTACCCTTATTTACCCTTCCTCATCACCTCGCGCGTAAACTCATAGCTAGCCAAATCCCATACATACATATACGCACTCACCCGTACCCGTACCCGCACCCACTCCAAAACGACACGACACGACACGACACGACACGACACGACACCACATTCTTTCCGTTTGAGAGCAGCAATGTCCCCACGACAACAACAACAACTCCCCAGCACCATCGCTGCCCAGACAGACACCGCCATCCAGCGAATCAAGGAGATGTTGCATCCCGCGATGACGAGGCTACGGCAGGTGCAATCTCAAGAGCATGGTTTAGTGTGGGCTTGGCTGGCTGGATTCGGGGTTGGGTGGCTGGTTTTTGTTGTGTTGAGGGGGCTTCTTCGTGGGCGTGTTGGTGGTGGTGGTGGTGGTGGTGGGATGAGGATAGCCATGTGGGTGGGGGGGAGGGAGAAGGAGACGAAGATGGGGGGAGTGGAGGTTGGGGGTGGTGGTGATGGCGGTAAAGGAACGGAGGAGAAGAGGGGGGTGAAGGTGCAACGGGAGTTTGGAGGTAATGAAACCACGTTTTTTTTTTTTTTCTTTTCTTTTTTCCTTTTCCTTTTCTTTCTTTTCTATTTTTTAAAAACTTTTGGGTTTTGTTTCTGGATACCAGTGCTTGTTCTTCCGATCGTGTCATCATGTGAAATGTTCCCATTTCTGTCCTCCCCCTTTTTTTTTCACTTCGTTGGTTTTGATGACATTCATTCCTTCTTCGCTACGACCCTCCTCTGTCCCTTTAAATCAAACCGCACAGACAAAGCAACACAAAAAGCAACCAACCCCCCCGTCCCCCCTCCATCCCTTCATCCTCACAAATTTCCATTCTGCCTTACTCAAAAAAGCACTAACACACAAACCACCGCACAGTATGGCCCCCCTCCCCCTTCACCCGCCCCCGTGCCTCTCCTTACCCCTCCTGGTCCCTCACAGCCACTAAGCCCATCCCTTACCGTCCCTTCCGCTACGGCCCCAAATACAACATCACGATGGGGCTCCGCAAGTTATCCTGGGACGAGTGGATCGAGCTGGACAACGAGTACCTCACCTTTCACGACCTCAAGGCGCAGCGGATCCGCGAGAGAGGGGACAAGTGCTGCAGGACGGCCCCCGAGGCGTTTGACGCGGCGGTCGAGTTGCTGGAGGAGCTGTGTGCTTACTTGAGTGAGCGGTATCCCGAATTGTATAGGCGGTGGGAGAGGGAGGACGAGGAGGGTGAAATCAAGTGGGGAGTAGAGAATCTAGTTACTGGCGAGGTGTTTGATGTAGTCGAACGACCGTTGAAGGAGGATCCGATGCAGATGTGCGCGCGGCTCGTGCAGGACGATCTAGCTATCATGATCGAAGGGTCTGACGGACAGTACTACCTCCTCGCCGGCGCAATACTTTTAGCTGGCTTCTGGAGACTGCAGGATAAATTCGGGATGCCGCTCTCTGAAATCCATACCAGCGGTGACGTTCCTGGATATAAGACCAAGTTGGAGAAGGGAATGATGAACTTTTTTAGGAGAGTGCAGCCTGAAGCGCCGGTATTGAGGAACAATTACTTTATTCAGGTGGATGATGACTTGGCCTGGAGCGGTAGCATTGGGAGTGAGGATTCGGAGGGCATCGGCTGGTTCACGGCGGAGAAGAATAAAGCGATCGAGAATCATTATTTTCGGAGCGAGAGACAGAGCTTGCGGAGGTAAGTCGGAAATATGGTGTCCTTTTTCACTTTCAGGTAGTTAACCATCAAGATTGATTGCTAATAACAGATGTTGTTGATATTTAGATTGCCTCGCTCTGGCGGCGTTGTGTTTACCATTCGGACCTATTTTCACCCTATTACGGAAATCTGCAAGGAGCCATATGTTCCAGGACGACTGGCGAGTGCTATACGCAGCTGGTACGTATTTTGTAGTGCGACGCGCATTTTTCAGGCAGGACATTACGTTTTTATGGCGCCTGAGACTTGCCTGAGACTTGACAACCTATGTATACCCAGTTCCCCCTTCTTTTAACGAGCTTCGCTGACTTTGCATGCCTTTATTTAGGGGTGACGACGTGAGTAGGTATAAGGGGAAGGAGAGATATCAAGATGTTTTACTCGAATATCTCGATCGAAAGCACGAAGAACAGGTGGTGAATGGTGGGTTGGATTTGACCAAGGAAGATGACGTCAGGGCGTACCCGTTTTAGCGACAACTGTTTGTTCTTCGCGATCAAGAGGGTCGGGTTCGGAGATGAGTATGTACCAACCGGTACATATGTAGTGTTGCCACTTGCAACGTTGTCATTAACAAAAAACAAAAATTATCGAAAAAAAAAAAGAAGCAGTAAAGGTGACGACGCCTATCTGGCTTGGGATCGTCAGGGGTGGCTTGTCGAAAAGGTCCGGCGTCGGAAAGGAGATTGATGCCAGCCGGAACGGATTGATGAGCGATTCATGGTGTACATGTATGGCTGCGTCACGCATTATTGTCACCATCTGGACCCTACCTACCTAAACTCGGGCAGCCTATTGTAAGCCGGATGGTCGCGTGGTGCTATGTGCCAGTAGCTAGCTCAGATTAGAGCGTGGTTGTGCTGGAGGATGAACGGGCCTGGCCAATTGCAGCATGAGAAGCATGGAGGAGACGACATGGCTCTTCTTTGTCGCCCTTGATGTTTTTTCTTTTCCCTTTTCTTTCCTTTTCTTGTCAAGGTCCCAGGATGTCATGTCCCTGACGGATGTTGGATCGTTTCCACTTTCCACAGCGAAAGCCCCCCCTGTTGGTGATCTGATTCATGGTATGAGCGCTGACTGGTCGGCCATTTGTTTTTTCGTGATGCAACGTGCGCACCCGGCCCTTGCTGTAGGCGAGGCACTAAAGGCCAAGGCGGGCTGACGACTGAAGTGACGGACCGTAGTAGTACAGTACAAAGCTACGAGTAGGCAGCATGGCAGGCGCAGAGGCAAACTGTAGACCTAAGGATTAGGGCATTCCTAAATTAGCGTAAGATGGAGGGCAAAGGAAACAGCAGGATAGCCGCACGCCTCTCCAGTCACCAAGCTGACGGATGTTTCGGGCGCAACAAGAGTTATTGTTCGCTGTCGAGGGCGTGTGGCTGGAATGAATCCAAGGCGGCCGGATGCATTGCACCGTACTACCGTGTAGGGTTCGCAGCGGCGCGCGGGGGGAGGGGGTTGGTGATGGGATGGCAGGCAACTAAGGCGGGGGGGGGGCTGTAGGGTGTACGGGATGTAGCCTGTAGGGGTTGCTTCTTATTAGCATAATCTCAGCGTGGTAGTGCTATTGCCGTGACGATGGTGGACTGGCGCATGTCAAGAGATTGACGGCGCTGGTGGAGCATGGCAGGACCATGGCAGGAGGAGGAGGAGTTCATCCGTCGTCGCCAGGAAGTGCTGGTGGACCCTCCGATTAACGAGGAGGCAGAGGGACTAGAAGCAGATGCTAGATGGCAGAGGGACTGGCTAGAGAATGGGGGATGGACGGGTGCATATTTTGGTTGGCACCAATTGGCTGTGCATACTGTAGGTGCATGGGGTGCATGGACTCGATGGAAGGCATGTCATGGGCATGGGCAGGGCATGGGCAGGGCATGGGCAGGGCGTGATGTGACTCTACTCTAAGCACTGTCTACAGTATAGTATGGGCGCGGGCGTTGGGCTGGCAGCTGGCTGTAGCCTGTGCGCCGCTCAGCGTGCGAGGGCAAATAGGAATTGGCTCCACTGCCCTGCCCTGCCCTGCCCTGCCCTGCACTACGACACCGCGGTGAATAGCTCAACGTTGGTGCCAGAAGTAGAATGCAGAGGCAGGCGGCAGAGGGCAGACGACAGAATGCCTGCAAGTTACAGCAACTAGTTAGTTATTGAAGTGACTTATTCTGGTCTGGGTACTTACAGTACTTACCTAGTTAACGTATGGCTGATATGGCAGTGCTGTGCTGTGCTTCCTGCTTCCCTTCCTTCTTATTACCCTGACCCCTACCCAGGTGCCTACTTACTGCCTGCCTACCTACCCCCCGCCCCATCTCTCACCCTCCACCCAGAATTCTCATGTAGCCATGACTGCCACCACCGGTGCATTTCTCACGCCCTTCTTCCAGCTCTCATCTCGACCCTCTGAATGCTCCACTGCCCTCGCCGCCCTTTGCTGATCCTCACTCACTGCACTGCGCTGCGCTGCCCTGCCCTGCCTTGTCCGGCCCCGGGAGATGATGGATGGGGCACCATGGCATTGCCTGTGCTGCAATCCAAAACCTTAGGCTCCCCGGCCTTTGGTTCGGATCTAACTCAGAATGAAGCTCTCAGAAAGCAAAAACATCCCTTTGATGCCCGGAGACCCGTCGGACCTCGCAAACCATCGCTGCGACGCGTCAAAGACTCCCAGGAACAGTTGCGCTCCACTCGCGCCCGCGGCCATAGCAACGTAACCAACGCAACCATCGACTCTTCCACCACAAACACCACCACAAACACCTCGGCCGGCCGCTCCTTCACCGTCGCAAACATCAACAACGGCATCATCTACCTCAGGTACATACTCCTCCCCTCTCCCATTTGCTCAATGCATGCTTGTGCATCTCTCTATATATACATGTACATGGCCTTGCATACCTGTCTGTAGAGCCCCAAGTATATACCCGCACTTGACGTGACGCCTGCCCTGCCCTGCGTCCATGTACTTTGTACCCGTCCGTCCTCGATGCGCCCCCATCGATAGCTGTTCCGCCGCGTCACGCGCCTATCAGCCCCCCCGCGAGACCACCATTGGGGACAAACCTTAGCGCTTCGTCTTTGCTTTTGCGTCCTTTTACAATTTTTAACCTTTTCCTAACCTTTAACCTTTGCTAACACGGTTACCTGCCAGGCCTGTTGTACGTCCTGCGAACCAGCGCAGCCGCCCGTTGCCAGAACCTGTAGCCTTCCCGCAGACACCGCCAGACAGTGCCACCCTCGACGCCGCTGCCAACAACACATCGCTCCTCACCCCGAGCAATGAGTGGGAGCGGAGCCTGTATGGTCCTGCGACTCCCTCTCAGCCCGATTCCCAACCTTCGTTGCCCGCCCATCTGAAATCAGACCATGACATCGCCCACAAACGCCCCGCGCACTTCACTTCACCCGCGAGATCCTCTTCTCATATCCGCTCCCAGTCCTTCTCCACCGTCGACGAGCATACCGTGGCATCTCACAGCACCGAACCCGGCACCTTCAAAGTCGTCATTGAACGATCGCCTCATAGACGGCCCAAAACCGCCGATACTGGCTCGTTTCCCATTCTCGAAGTGCCGATCCCTCACTACCGCCTGGGTGAACCACGATTCAGCTCGCGAGGAACCGCCATCTTGAGGAGCTCGACCTACACAAGCGCGGCACCATCCGAGGACCTCAGGCCATCAGACTTCCGATCCCCTCTGCTCACTCCTCAACGCGCCGCCCAATCCCTTGCGTCGTCTCGACCACTTTCCGACGTCTACTCCCCCCTCTCCTTCAGCTTCCGAGATACCATGATCCTTCCACGGCAACCTTCTAGCGAACCCGTCTCCGCTCGTGTGTCCAAATTACCCATTAACCCTCATATATACGACGCTTTGACTACCAATCCAGACGATTCCTCCGTCGTGCGCTTTACGTCATCTGGGAATATTTTGGCTGCTACACCATCTCGATTGGTCGCTCACATTACCTCGCCCAGCTTTTTGGATTACGAGTTGCTTTCCGATTTCTTTCTGACTTTTCGTGCTTTTCTCCCTATTCGCGATCTAATTGCTTACCTCATATCACGTCTCAGATGGGCCGTAGACCGCCAGGATGATTTTGGACGAATTGTACGGGTCCGAACTTTCGTAGCCCTTCGACACTGGATCCTAAATTATTTCGTCGATGACTTCGCACCCGCATTTGGCCTGCGTCTTTACTTCTGTGAACTTGTGAACGCCCTCCACAAGGACCTGAGAGCTCGGCAAGACAGGGGCGCGGGCGATATCAAAATAGTAGGCGAGTTGAAAAAATGCTGGAGACGCACATGCGCTTTGTATTGGCCAAATGAGGATGCTTTTGGAGCCGATGCTGCGGACGAGTTGCTTCTACCCGGTGGAGAGGCTGAACCGCACGGTTTTGCTGATGAAGCAGCTTCTCAAATGCTACCCGTAGCGCCGTCTACTCCACCTCGACAGCCTGAGCGTACTGCAAAGGTGGAGACGATCATGTCGAACCCCAGCGATCACTTTGCTGGTAAGCACATGGAATGGGCACAAAAAGCTCGCCACACGCCTCAGAATTCGTTGAGCTCCCCTTATATTCCATCCCAGGAGTATACCAACGGCCCCGCACCCATCTCGCCCACCAGCGAACGCAGTATGCAAGTCATGTCCTGCTCTATTCCAGTCCGTGGGTTGAGCAAGGCCGATGCAGCAGGTGATATGCCGCTGTATCCACATCCAGTACCACACCCCGTACCTGCAGGACCCTCTCGCTTCGCACAAAATACGCAAAAGGCGGGCTCTAGCAAGTCTAACCGATCCGCCCACGGACATAAGCGTAGTGGAAGTTTCTCGGATGCCCTGAGGGACAACAGGGCGCCGTTATCGCTACCAAAGAATACAACTATGGATGTTGCGGTTTCCATCATCGCAAGGATGCCGGGAAGCTTGGTTCGTGGAGGTCTTTTCCAACCTGGCTCTCCTTATATTGATGTAAAGAACGGTGGGTTACGACATATGCGGTCTCACCTCGAGTTGGCACATGTAGATCCATCTGGCAGCGAGTTCCATATCAGAGGAGGATATGCTACCAATCCGGGTATGAAAAAGTTATTTGGAAGCGTTCGCCGAGCACTAAGCAGCAAGCAACCTTCAGTCTCAGCGCCGCAACTGTCCGGCCTAGGACAACATCTACAAGGATCGCCATCAACCCGTTCGTCCAGTCCAGGCACTATGTTGACATCGTCTGGTGGCGGTGTGCACAAACGTCGACAAACTCGGCCCCGTCCCCAGGTTCGAATTGATCTTCTGGCCTCAATGGTAGCAGAGAGCTTCAAAGACGCAGTTATTCAGCAGATCAGCAACGAACAAAAACAGAATGCTGCCGACGTTGCGCCCAGTCTAGGTGAATTCGAATTCGAGTTCGAGAAGAATGAATCCAGCAGTTACGAAGAGCCAACACTCAGAGCCAAACAGGTTGACCCTCGTATGAACAGTGGCATCACAGCTGGCAGCAAGTCTATACTTATTGTTGACGACACAGGTGCACCTCCTGTTCCCATGATGTCGGGTGCGTTACCTGGCCCCGGAGTAGAAGAGGTTGCAACAGTCCATCCTGAGCAACGGAGCATTTCGATTGAGGCGCACCCGGTAGATGAAAATGTGCGTACAGGATATTCTGGACAAATGGATAGCGAGTTCGACAGCCGGCATCGCGTTTTACGTACTTTACCTCAACATTCCTTGGGCACCCAGCGAAGATCGATGTCTGCTGGCCGAGAACAGATGCATTCTTTTCGACGCCGCGGATCCACCAAGACTTCAATGGCGCGCCCTTTATCTTTAAGAAGACATTCTTCCTACAACAGTGGTTTAGGTAGAGGTCAGGACGTTCCCAGTATGGCAACTTTCCAGACCATGTCATCCGACAACGATCCATTTTCCTTGGATCGGGAATATAGTGATACTGCTCCTGGACCAACTCGACTACTTCGTCGACGGCCAGGCGGCGATCTCCGCGCTGTTGATAATGTTCATGATCTAGAGCAACCACAACGACCACACTCGACTGGCACTGTTTCGAACCGGACTCACTCGATCGCCAATTCCATCATTCTCCGCTCCGACCGTTATATCGATCCAATTGAGAAAGTTGATACCCGTCCAACGGAGGATCGAGGCGGCCACACGTCGGACGCAGAAAAACAAGACGAAAAGAAGGCGATATCTTTGGTTGCAACACATTCCTCTCAACCAAACCTGAGACGCTCATTCGAGCTCGAAGTAGCCAAGCTTGCCGCTTTACCGGATGATATATACGATGATGGTGGGATAGAGTCGACTTTGATGAAACTAGAAGGTAGATACGAAAAGCGATCACCCGAAAGCCCTTCCAAAACATCGCCCAACGCCACCAGGGCCCCAGAAGTTTACCGGCCTACCGGGGCACCGGTTGAGTCTCCTCATCAATCTTTTGTTCCTTCAGATGCTGGCTCGTCGCAACCACGGAGCTATGCAAAAGGCGATGACGTCTTCTACAGGCCTCTTGCTCCGCCTGATGCCGAGGGTCAGGGTATGTATCGCCTATCAGGCGAGGCTTTCAATGGCAGAGCCCCTGCTGTTCATTCAGCTGTAGAATCCGACGATTCTTACTCGTCAATTCCCCTCCTAGATCGAGGCCTTAGTGACATGACACCGTCACAGAGGGCGGGAACGTTGGAAACGATGCGATCATCCGCAAAACCTGCACCTTTACAGCCCACATCCTCTAACCCTAGGCGCCAAGAAACCCAGGCCATGTCTACCAACTCTTCTGGTGAGTTGGTTGTCGAAACTGCAAGCATGAAAAGGATCCCGAAAGATGGTGCAATGCCTGTACCTGCAGATGACGAAGACTACAGCGATATGGGATCATCCAGAGGCGCTAGATCCCAAACGAGCCACGGTGTTCAAAGTTTTTATGACGACGAACCTGCAGTCGATCGTAACGAAAAAGACTTTATGCCTATGCATCCAATGCGCCATCCCCCTACACCACCCCTGACAGCCAACCGGGCGACAGACACATTCCATGCAGTCGACACAGTTTTTAATCAAGGGTTGCCCACTCCTGGTCTTACACCAACATCTCGTCTCAACAACCAGCCCTTTGGCCAAACAAGTCGCCCAGCTGAATCCGGGATCGAATTACACGACTTGAAGAAAAACGACGGCTCTTCGATGACTGCACATCTTCCGTTTGTCCTTGCGTATGACTCGGAGATCCTAGCTCAGCAATTTACTATCATAGAGAAGGACGCCCTTGACGAGATTGATTGGCGTGAACTGATTGAACTTCGATGGAAGCAATCTTCGCCTGAGATCAGAGACTGGGTGCAGTATCTTCGCACATCAGAGGCTCGCGGTGTCGATGTAGTCATCGCGCGATTCAACCTCGTTGTCAAGTGGGCAGTTTCGGAGTGCATACTCATTGAGAACATAGAAGAGCGCGCAAGATGTTTTATCAAATACATTCACATCGCAGCGCATTGCCGGCGGTTGCGCAACTACGCAACCATGTATCAACTAACCATTGCTCTCATGTCGAATGACATAGCGCGACTCCGAAAAACATGGGCTCTGGTCCCAGCAGCCGAAATGCAAACCATGCGTTACCTAGAAGCGCTTGTCCAACCCCTTCGTAACTTTCACACTTTGCGCTTGGAGATGGAAACTACAAGTGCTGATGACGGCTGCATACCCTTTATTGGTGAGTTTGGTTCCTCGAGTTCACAGTTTCAACACCATGCTAATCAAGATTCAAGGCATCTACACTCGAGATTTGATCTACAATGCCCAAAAGCCATCCTTCATAGATGCTCCACCGGTCAACGGCGAACGACTTGTCAACTTTGAGCGCCACCATACCGCAGCTACCATCGTCAAATCTCTCCTCCGTCTTCTCGAGGCATCTTCCAAATATACCTTCAAAGTCGAACCCCATATTATCAGCAAGTGTCTTTGGCTTGCGGCACTCAGTGATGAAGACATCACAAATAGAAGCCGAAGCATCGAAGGAGCCACAGTCCCAGCTTATTGATTTATACCGTTCCGTCACAGCGTACAACCATTTCCAGGCGTCATTACAAGGGCATCTCCTGTCTGGAGTTCTTTAGCGAACATTTCCTTTTCCTTTTTCACGCATGCTTCGATGCATCGTTACTAATAATACCCCTGGATATCCCCTGCACACCATTTACTATGTACTTCGGCGCTTCATAGCGCTTGCCTCGGCGGTATTGGTCTTCCCATGAACTTACGACAATGTCCGTGCCATCTCAACTAATATTTTCCTTTTATCTTTAAATACGGACCTCTCTCATCTTGTACCGCTGCGATTCCCCGGCTTATGGCCACTACTACACTATTATACACATCGACGCGAGAATCTTTTATGTTTGCATAGACCTCATGGCTCACGCTAGACGCGAATGTCTTTGGAAAGCGCTCCCCATTTGATTTTTTTTTTTGTTTATCGTCGCACACATTCGTTTTTTTGTTTTTGCTCCTTTTTCGAATCGTATACAATCTAGCGAGGTGTTGGGAAACGGGACGAGTTAATACTGGTTGGGAAGGATTTCAACGGAACTAACAGCGATATGGTATCGAGTGGCGAGAGAATTGTCATAGTCAAACACAGCTTCCGCACATTTCATGTTATTAACACGTACACTGGATGATACATCCATATTTACCATTATCTGTCTCTATCATCTATGCAACGAGCTTCCCCGAGAAAAGTAAGTGACATTATCCTTGTTCCTTGACATGTGCCCACGCTTGTGAAAATATGTTGCCATGGGCGTCATCGTCGTCACCTCCAGTCGCTCCATCTCTGTAACCCCAGGCGACACAATAATGCCTCAGCAACAAATCGAGCTCCTCGAGCTCATCCAACATCTCCAGACCCGCCACCCGCTCCTTTTCCTCCGCGCTCACCCACTCGCGCCATATAAACTCCGTATCCGCCGCCTTAGCGCCCGCTACAAAACCGTACTGCTTGAGTCGTGCCCGCTGATCGCCGAGTTCTGGGTACGCCGTGAGGGTGGGGAGGTGGATGTTGCGCGTGGCGAGGTTGGATATCATGGTGCGGCCGAAAGCGTCGTTGGGCAAGATGGGTTCGTAGAGAATCAACGAGGCCGGCGTGCTCGGCGAGAGATAGTGTGTTGTAAATTTTTGGATGATGGTGGAGACGGCGGAGGGTTGGAGGTAGATGAGGCACATTTCGGAGAGGATTAGAGTTGGGAGGTTAGGATCTAGGTTGGGTAGTTGAGGTAGTTGTGGTGATGGCGTTGTTTCCGGGGGGGAGGAGGAGGAGGAGGAGGAAGAAGAAGTGGTTGTAGTGGTGAGGGACCGCAAGTCGAGTGCGTGGAGATTGTATGTCGGAGAATGATAGGAACTTGATTGTGGGGGAGGTAAGGGGTGCGTAGAGAGAAGTAACTTCTCGTATAGTTGAGCATGTCGTCTTATCGAGTTCAACTTTGCCGCGGTGTTGGTAGGGAAGTCGATTTCGTGGTATAGGATCGTGGTGGAAGGGTATGCATCACGGAGACGGAAATAACGTGTGTCGGTGCCGGCGCCCAGAGAGATGATTTGTTTGGGTGCATTGGGCTGGACTTTCAGGAAGCTGTTGACAAGTTGGTCGATTGCAGACGTCCGTACATAGGTTCCTGATAGTAATAGGCATGACCAGTTAGTAGCAGGTAACAACGGATATATGTGACAGTAGTCGTGATAATATGTATATTACAGGACGAGGAAGCTGAGTGAGAACTAACCTCTATTCAGAAGAGGCAGTCTTCTCGTAGAGCTTTGTGTAGCAAACAAGCTCGCATATGCATCGTTGAGATACCCAAGCTCCACGCAGCTCACCCGACTGCCGGCGGCATCTTGATCTGTCCCACGCACAGCACTGTCTTTAATTGTCTCGGATCCTCCTGGACTTGAAGCTGTTAGTCCGCCTCTACCTCTACCTCTGCCCCTCAAACCACCGCCTCGTCGGCTCGCCAGAAGCGTTTTGAGGTCGGGAATCTCTCTGGCAGCCATATCTGGCAATGATGTCGATGCACACAAAATGAAAGCTAACTTTACCTATGCGCGGGGCTCGCCCTCGACCGCGGGGTTCCTGCCTAGTCCGCTTTCGGATCTAGTCAGCCTGCACGCCAAGCCCCATCGAGCTGCGCGATCCGACGTCCTCGAACATTTTCTTTATCCAAACCAGCTCGCCCAGGCATCCTCCTCCGCCGCCTCTTTCCTTTACTCAACACACCAGAGGAATACCGCTCTTCACCTCACGTCTCACGCGCACAGTCAACATGGCGGACGACAGAGGAAGTTACCACCCCAACCTCATTCGCATGTGGCGCGCCTTTCGTACATGCAAAGAGATGTGCAAAGATAGAGTATGTACACACGCTTGCTGGCGCATGTGCGATTACTCCAGCTAACAACCCGTAATAGGGCTATGAAATGCTGGAGGAGGATTACCAGATCACCCTTGCCGAGTTCGCTGCCAAATGCGGGCGTGAGGATGGCGATGTTGAGTATGTCAAACCCCCAAAATGCCCGCGCACACGCACACGCAGGAATCAAACATGCTAATCGTACAACCTTTCCAGTCGCTCACGTATGAACTTCTCTTGCGTTCCCTCCGAAGAAATGCTCCGCAAATACACCGCGCCACCGACGGCCAAGAACCCCAACCCGCAACCTGAAATCGGCAAGATCTGGGTGGAATTCAACGGCGACGAGAACGTAGGACTCAAGCAGCTTCGCGACTACATGCAACATCTCGTCCAAGGCTCATACTACAACGGAATCATGATCACCACGAAACCCATGACTGGTATGGCACTGCGACTATTGCGCGGCGCGGCGAGTATTAAAGAGGGACCGATGGGTGGTGTCGAAGTCTTTGTCGAGCAGGATCTACTGGTCAACATCACCAAGCACGAACTGGTGCCGACGCACGTGCTGCTCAGCAAGGAAGAGAAGGAGCAATTGTTGAAGCGCTATCGGTTGAAAGAGACGCAGCTGCCCAGGATTCAGGTCACGGATCCTGTGGCCAAGTACTACGGATTGAGGAGAGGGCAAGTGGTGAAGATTATTAGGCATTCGGAAACGGCCGGAAGGTACGCAAGTTATCGCTGGGCTATATGAGGCTCTGCATGATTCAGACGTCACCTTGAGTTATGGGGAGGAGATGCATAGCATGAGGATAAGCTGTGCAATAGTAGAAAGAGTTGCAGTTGCAGTGTATCATTTGCGAGGCGTTTGGCGAATTTGCGCTTCTTCAAGGACTCCTGTCCCTTCGGTACATTTGAAGAGCGAGGGAAAATGGCGTCTTGTTCTGGGTTTCATTAAGACTAGTATGCCTGTGGTGGGGTTGCTTCGTCTGTAGAATTAACAGTATTCTGAAATCTCAAGTGCTTTGACTTTGTCACATGCAATTTCCGTTTGCCAGTGAGTAAACAAACGCGCTCTTAATGGCCAACCTCCACGATGAAGTCAGACTCCGAAATAAAACTCAATATGCAATTAAAAGTATACTATATATACAACTTAATCCGGAAATGTCTCCATCGAATTCGGATAGTGGACCAGTTGGTTGAGCGACCCAACTCGGCTCCGCAAGGACCCGGATTGCAGCAAATGTCGATTATGGAAGAAAAAACGAGCCCGAAAAGAAGGTGAAAAAGGTGACTTCCCGACCCCCGAAAACGCTCAAAAAAAGCAAACGAGGAAACAAGTTTCTTTTCCTACAACCTAACCGAAAAGGTGGGGTTGCGGGAGTTTCTTTTGTTACTTTTTTTTTTCAATATATATATATATATATATAAGATAAGATGCATTCCATGTTAATACGAATTACTCGCAGTGAAAGAGTATAGGAGAGAATTCTTTTGAAGAAAATTCATTGTTAATCGATAGTGACATATCACTGTCGACACCATCACTAAAAAGGAGCATCATAACCCGTAGTTCACATGAAAAATACATTGTACACATTCCCTCCCTCTCACATTACATCCGGGTCGTCATATCGCCGTTCTTCTTCTCCCAGAATTCCAAAGTCAGCGCAGCCAAGAAGCAAGGAATTTCCTTCCGCCCCTCCACCCAGTACACTATCTGGTCTCTGATTTCACCCGCAAATACACTCTGCTCTCCACCGCTGACCTTCATGGTGCCGTTCTCTCCATCAAACACAATGCTGTTCTCGCTATCCTCGTCCGCGGGCTTGAACATGGACGTCACTTTCACACGCCCATTGGGCATGAAGTCAAGCTTCCAACCTAGTACAGATGCGACGGCCTCACGGAATTCAAGCGATTTAGCCATCCAGATTTGTTTAAGGCGTTTGATCTTTTTCTCCTGTGAGGCGAGTTGGGTAAGGGCTTCCGTAAGTTGGTCTTGGGTGGAGGTGAGTGCTGCAGAAGGAACAGCTGCCGACGGAGCGCTACCTTGTAGCTGACCGAGGAGTTGCGCGTTGGCTTCTCGTAAAGTGCGGACTGTGCTCAGCTTCAGAGCTTCAGCGTCGGCCGTAGGGTTAGCTCTAAGCTCCAGGACTCGTGTGCGTGACGATTCCTTGAGCTTTTTAAGTTGCGAGTGTTGAGCTTTGTACTCTGTTTCAATCAATTTGAGACGCTTTTGCATGGCTGTATGGTCGTCTTCCAACTTTCGGTTCTTGCGGCGGAGCTCACCGACTCGCTCGTCCGTTTCGTCGGAGTCTAGAGGCCTCTTTTGGCCTGCCGCGACCGCTGGACTCTGCTCCATGCTGTTGAACTCTTTCTGCAGGGCATCGATTTCTTTGCGGTACTGGTCGACCAAATCCTCAAGCTCTTTGACGCGGTCCGTCTTTGCAGTGTCGAAGGTTTCAGGGTGCATCTCACGCTCCTCGTCATCGAAAGCCTTCATTTGTGCGCGTAGGAAGTCAAGTTCCTTCACCAAAAGGACTTTTTGACGTTCGAGCCTTGCCCGCGCCTTTGCTTCGTTTGAGTTTGGTGCGCTGCCACCTGTAGACTTCAATTGTTGAATCTCAGCCTGCAATTTGGCTTTTTCGTCTTCCAAAGCCTGGATGTTGGACTCCTTAACAGTGAGTTCCGGCTGTATTTCTCCAAGACGGTTCATAAGATCTGTCTTCTCGAAGCGTACTTGTATAAATGCTCGGGCTAGATCTTCGGGAGAGTCGAATTGTGTGTCACCTTCTGCTTCGTTCTCCAAGTAGGAAGTCCATGAATCGCGCTCGTCTTCCAATGCCTGCTTTCGTCGTTCGGCCTCGCTAAGTTGTCTTTGTAATTCGTCCACAAGTCTGAGTTTGGTCTGTAATGATCGCTTTTCTTCTTCCACGACCTCGATCGCTTTATGCTGTTTACGGTACTGCTTAAGCTCATTACTCTGCTCCCGAGTAAGTGTCTCCAACTTTTTAATGTGCAAAACTTGTTCCGACAGCTCCTTTTTTATCACTGCTATTGTTTCTGCGTCTCCGGTGATAGCCTTGAGTCGTAAAACTTCGGCTTCAAGCTCGCCCACCTCCGCTTCCTTCTGTGCCAGTTTCCTCTGCGCCGTATGCATAGCATTGATCTTTGCGTCTGCATCGGCCCTAATCTCTTCTACTGACTCTTTCATTGCATTAAACTCCGTCTGCAAGGTATTGTAGCGATGCTCATTTTGTCTCTGGGTTGTCGCAAGTTCTTCCTTTAGTTCATCGGCATCCTCTTGCAATTGCTGGGCTTTATCCTGCGATATACGCAACCTCCTCTGTAGATCCTGTCTCTCATTCTCATTCCGCGTCTGCGCCTCCGACATTTCCTTTCGCAAAGCTTCGTATTTCTTCGCCGTGAGCTCATTTGCGGATTCCGCTTGTTGTGCCTTTCGGTATTCAGCATCTGATCGATACTGTAAGTCGCGAACTTCGGCATCGTGCTCAAGCTTCACTTTCTCTTGTTCTTGTTTTGCGGTTTCAAGCTCGAATCGGAGTGTATTGATTTGCGCGCGCAAGTCTTCGTTTGCGGGATCGGAGGGTACAATGGTATGTGGAGCGTTCTGGGAGGTTCGGAATGTGGTCTTGAAGGTCTGTCTCAATGGCTCCCGAGCTGGTGGTGGCAGTTCTGGTTCGCCCGAGAAGAGGTTGAATGTCGGCTGGTTCCTCGAAGCCATTGTTTGGCGATCGTCGAGAGTTTGCTCAGAGCGCGGAGCTATGTCGTTCGAAATATAGGATGACGGTTGGTAATTTGCATAGACTAAGGATGATTTAAAGCTTAGGTCATCTTTGACGTAATATTTGCTCCCATAAGTCTGGGGTGAGCGTGCTGTCAAGTGGGTTGCGATTGAACGGGGTTGTTTTGGAGTCTGGTTGCTACAAGTAAAGGCACCCGGAATGGGCCTAGCGCGACTGAGAACAGCTGCGCGCGCGCACGTGATTCGTCATTCACCCGCCAACATTATGTATATGTTCTGCATATTTCTTTCACAACCATCGATATTAAAAATCCACCTCGTTTTATGTTCCCGCACAACTCTTTGCAAATAAAACATATGACAATTCTTATGGAACTATATCAAGCAAGAAGACAACAAAGTTGTATTGGAAGGTTTTGAGCAATGACTGCCTGGTATTGTTCTCGTCGTTCAGCTCGATGTCGACATGGCATAAATAATCCCACTCAATGTAGTCTTGAGGCTCACAGGTACTTGCATAGACCAAGTAAGAAGACCATCCACAGCTTTCAAATACCGCTCAGTAACAGCCAAAGTCTATGGTTACATCCTCCCTACTTGTTGTATGGACGGTCACCCTCCTGCTCGTCATGCTTGGTCATGTTTCCGTCCCTAGACTCTTGAGGAGGCATGGCTGGTAGCACACCTGTGGCAATGACATCCAGGTCACTTGGGGCACATGTGCCTGGTGAGCTGTATGGGCCTGTCCCATCTTCCTGCTTCTCCGACATCGCAGTGGCCTTATCCTCCACCCAGGCCACAGCCCCAGTTACTGCAGTCTTGACTCCTTTTGCGACTTCCTCTACAGCTTGGATCGCGAATTGTTTTGCATGCGGCATGGTTGTTTGGTTGCTATCCATAGCGTCAGGCTTGGAACTCTGATCAGGTCGGCTCGGTGTAGAGGACTGCAAAAACCGTAAGTGTCATATACTATGAGAACTCATCATTTTATAGAACCTACAGACGTAAATTGTGGATTGCCGTTCTCATGACGCTCGAGCTCGTTGTTCGACTTCATTGCTAGGTTTCGAGTGGAAGGGGTCGAAGGTATGGATTGAAAACAGCGAGATGTGATCGATCGAAATGTCGTGTTGTTTCGAAGGTTTTGTTTGCTTTACTGGGTTGCAACCCGTTGGCGACGTCATGTACTCAGTTTCGTGTTACGAGGAAGGACCAGAATGGTCAACTTCACAACGTCCAATCAATTGTGTTAAACATGGAGCTCGACCGTTCTACTCGAACACAGCCTTCAAGCTCGGGGTTGAGTGAATGTTCAAGCTTTTATAATTAGTATGCCTCGAACAAAAAAAAAACACAATGAAAGAGACTCGGTCTTCCATACGCCCCTGCCATAACAACAATGCTCTGGATTTGCGTGGACCGTTTGGACAATCATAGTCTCATTCACTACTATTATTGATGTCGATTCTGTCTTTGTCACAGAGAAGGGGGCCCTATACAAAACCTCCGGGTTAATTGCACTGCTTAAGCCTATCTTGAAAAGCTACAGATATACAGTTGTCGAAAAGGTAATATACCAGGGCATAGTACAATATTAGAAAACATTTATGAAGATACATATATTAGATAATCTTGCTTAAGAGTATTCCTATATAAAGTTCCCGTCATTTCCGGCTTTCGTTTTACTCGAGTCAGCCACAATCCAGAAAGAACTTGGTGTCTAAAACATTTCGGTTACCGAAGTTGCAACGCACCTCCCCAGGAATTCCTGTCTACTATACTATGTTAATCTCATTTAGAGAATCATTGCAGCCCAAATATATTAGCGGTGGAATGTATAAGCTGCAGTCGAGGAACAATTTCCAAAATATGGATATATAGATATCCAGGAACGTCACGTATGATATCAAGCTGTATCAATCCCAGAGGAATCTATGCGTTGTGTAACTATATAGATCGGACCCATGGATTTTTTGTGTGCATGGAGCTTCGCTTCTTGGGCCTGATACTGCAGAGGTACAAGCACCGAGTGTCAAATACCGGAATTCGGTTTCGTATCCAAGAAGCGTGTTAATCGGGTATTCATGTTCCCCGGCTGTTTTGTTAATTTGGCTCTACCGAGGTCGTGTAGGCCAAGTTTACCACGCGATTAACTGAATTTAATAAATATAGACTCATCAGGATATTAAATTAATCAACATCTACCCTGTCTCACATCCCGAACATCACATACCCCACAAAACGATCAGATAATATCAAATCATCATTGGTCTACCTTCTAGGTGCCCAGACACATGTACACATGAGCGAAGCAACTACTGGTTAGCACATATCATATCCTGATATTGGGCGAGCGCACCGGTATATACACATGTCGCCTCGTTTTGTCACATCGTTGGTTCCAGAACCACGTTTGCTAAGGCTTTATGGCAACGGGTTAGGAACTCCGTCTCATGACCGAATTGTCTACCGACAGATTTCGGTATGGAGACAAGCGCGCTGACGTTTGTGCAATCTGGGCTTCATTGTCAACTTCTAATCAGGACATGATTATATGACCAAGACAACCAAGACAGTATATATTCATTTATGAGCATGTGACGGAATTTTGATCGGAGCTCGCGTGAGTTTCTTATAAAAGGTAGTGGGGACGCAGTGTGAGAGGAACAGGTCCATACGCGGTAGATCACTAACTTACCAAGCCTCTTCACACCCATCGTTTCTCTTCCGAGACAAAACCACAGCTATGAAGTCCTTCGCTGCTGCCACGCTGCTTGTTTTTGCCCTCGCCGAGGTTGCGCATGGTCACTGTACGTCTCCGTTCACTCCTTCTAAATCAACACGAACTGACTTTGATCACAGATATCTTCCAGTACTTGACTGCCAACGTGAGCACCCCTGAGTGATTGCTTCCGCTGAGAGGCAAGATCGCAACCCTGAAAACACCAATTTGATACTAACAATAAATGTTACTTTTGTAGGGTGTCAAAGGTGCTCAATACCAAAATGTCCGCAGGAACACAAACAACAACTCCCCTGTGACCAGCCTCAGCTCCAACGACCTCCGCTGCAATGTTGGCGGCGGAAGCGGCGCCTCTACCTCGACTGTGTCTGTCGCCGCCGGCTCATCGATCTCGTTCACAGCGGACCAAGCTGTAAGTCTGTCCCGGGTATAAAATAGTTCCAAGACAACCGTGGCGTGGCGTTCTGAGACCTTAATAACCCTCTGATTGATCTCTACTTCAACAAAACTAACCCTGTACTCGCCATTCTAGGTATACCACCAGGGTCCTGTTGCTTTCTACATGTCCAAGGTGGACAACGCAGCGACTTCAGATGGAAGCGGTGATTGGGTGAAGATCAAGGAGATTGGCCCTACCTTCAGTGGAGGTCAGGCCAAGTGGGATATGTCTTGTATGTTTCTGTTCTATTTCTTTTCTCTTTTCCCATAATCGAGAACCTGCATGTATTCTTGCACATATTGACTAACTGCGGTATTCCAGTAACATATTCTGCGACGATACCATCCTGCATTGCACCTGGCGACTACCTCCTCCGCATCGAGCAACTCGGTATCCACAACCCCGGATCACCTCCTCAAGTAAGTGCATGACATTATGCCAAGGGAATCAGAATTAATCCTTTGCAGTTCTACATTTCTTGCGCGCAGATCAAGGTTACCGGTGGTGGCTCCAAGACCCTCAGCCCAACGACTAAGATCCCTGGCCACGTTAAGGCTACAGACAGTGGATACACGGCCAACATCTACAACCCGGACTTCAAGAGCTACGTTGTTCCCGGACCTAAGGTCGCAACTTGCTAGATTGGGGTGTAGTACTTGGCTTGGTAAGGGGTGGTTTGCTTCTGTGTATTAGTGTATGACTACGCCATACTTATAGCATAATGTACTGTGATTCGAAAGTTATAGCAAAGCAGCCGTGCTTGATCTGTCAATTCACTGTTCACACGATAGCTGTATATTGTACTTGGTTATGTGCGATCTAACTAAGCACTTCACGATCATTTACCAGGTGGTTTAAGGTAATTGACGTCAATTTAGATCTTTTGTTATCACGCAAGACGTGCTCTAAAGTACGAAAGACCTTATAATTTTGGTATATACATAGTTGTCTGGTATTGACTCATTGTGATCATGACTGCTTTGCTGAGTTGTTTGCCAACGCCCTCGTCCGAGTATTTTCTACTTCCCACTGAAACTCCTTCAACGCCCTCAATTCACTGCCAACAAATAGTCCGCCCATCAACCCATCTATCACACCCACGCTCAAGCTTAGGGAACTGAGGAGCATCAAGATGAAGGACACATAATTCTCCGGCGACCACCACACGCCGATAAGACATCCAATGGTAAAAAGGAGCTGGAAACCGAAATGACCTAGTCGCAAACGCCTTTGGGTGCGTTCTCGAAGGTCATACTTTTTTATGGTGGCTAATATCTCGTCATAAGTTTCGATAGGCAGGTATCTTTCTGACGGATCTGTGGAGCTGCTTTGCACGTTCGACGGAGTTACTCCAATATCGCGAACTAGCGTAGCTTCTACGGAGAAATGGTCGCTCAGAGAGCAATACAATGTAGGGTGCCTCATCGTCATGCCTACAGTTGCGTCTTTCAATGTCCATTCTGTAGTCTGCTCACCGTTCGTTACATCATACTGCGGGCCACCACTGAAGAAGATGTAATCGAGCCGTTTCGCATTCGGATCATCTACGGTTGGCTCAATTTGAACGTTCTCACCCTTGGCAAGACGCTGACTATGGGCTTTGTTCCATCGCCAGGTGTTAAGCGCGCTGTCACATGTGGCACCGTTTTGTGTGAGGTTGAACTGTGCGTTCGGCATAGGCACGCCTCTGAGTTGTTCTACTTTGTCTCTCGCGGCGCCGACGGATGAGTCTGGATAAAGGATGCGCCACACGTCGCGCACCGGCGAATGTGTCTCGATGATACGATGAGCGAGCGAAAGCGGGATCATATTGAAGTCGCCCAGGCCGATGACGAGATGTCCTCGTTCGGCTGCGCCGCGCATGAGCTTCGTGATCTCCCATGCTTGAGCAGTGCGATGACAGAGGTAAGAGTCAAAAGGTTCGGCTTCGTAAGGGGCGTGGAGCTATTACTGTAAGCTGTAGTAGCGAATTTTTAGTTTCGAGCTTCATACATGTGTGCAAAAGACTTCCGCGATATCGCTCTTCTTGGGTCCCATGCGGATTTTAGCATGAGCTACGCCTTTTCCCACAAACCAGTCACCACGGTAGAAAGCAGCGGGCCGACCATTGAGCGGGTACTGTGTCATATTGCTCTCTTCAATCGGCCATTTCGACAAGATGACGAGCCCTCCTCCAAATATCCCACTGTAGTAAAATTTGCCATATGGAAGTAGATGTTTTGTTTTGTCTCTTATCGCATCATAGTCCTGCTTCGTCCAGCATTCCTGGAGTCCAACGATTTCTGGCGGCGGTTCCGCTGCGGCGATCTGATTTCCGATTTCCGTCAAACGCTCGTTGCGAAGTTTTGAAATGTATTTGAGACCCCAGCAATTGAGCGAAAGAACTCGGAGACTCAACGGGGAGGCGCTCGTATGGTTGTCCATGTGTGGAGATAGGGCAATGAGATGTGGTGGAATTGAGGTATCGTACGTGCTACAGTATGGGCAGCTACTAGTGAACTTGCGGAGAGGCTCTCGCTCACCCGAAATGGCTCGGTTTGTGGTATAAAAAGCTTGACAGGTCCGCTGTTCCAAGCGAACTTATGTAAGGATTATGGACGAATTGGCTCGAAAATGTTTTTATTTTGATCAGTATTTTAAATTTTTAGAATCGGTAAATATTTACAACTCACAAACGATTATTCGGTGACTTCATAAGTTACTCCGCTGCGAAGGGCCTAATCCAGGGGCTCACCGCCTCGCGACGCGCTAATTAGTGTAGGCAGAATAATTCCCGCGCCTGTCGATCTGGCCCTGAGCCGACAGACAGCCATCTCTCCCATACCCCCACAACCCACACAATGACCGATCGCAACAATTCGCCAAAAAGACCTCGCGAAGAGGATGGTGAGGACGAGTTTAATGGTCCACCGAGGAAACGTTCGGCATCTCGAAGCCCGCCTGCCAATGGGTCTCCAACCTATCGCATAGCGGAGCGGCCGCGGCGATACAGCCATGAGGACAGCCCAAATGAACCTACATATTATAGGAACCGAAGTCGATCGCGTTCAAAGTCGCTTTCACGGGGCGATTCAGTGTCGCGATCAACATCAGGGCGCCGCTCGAGATCTCCTCCTCCCACCCCTCCCCCGCCAAAGCCCACAAAGCTCCACTACCGCCCAACAATGATTCTTCGAGGTCACAAAAAAGCTGTTTCCGCAGTAAAATTCTCCCCGGATGGCAAATGGATAGCTAGCTGCTCCGCGGATTGCACCGTCAAGATTTGGGATGCGCAAACGGGGCGACTAGAGCACACGTTGGAAGGGCATCTTGCTGGTATTTCCACAATAGCTTGGTCGCCCGACTCCAGAATTCTTGCCTCGGGCTCGGACGATAAATCTATACGATTATGGGATGTGTCAACTGGATTAGCCCATCCGACCCCCTTCATCGGCCACCATAATTACGTCTATTCGATCGCCTTTTCACCGAAAGGCAACATGCTCGTGAGCGGCTCGTACGATGAGGCCGTGTTCCTCTGGGATGTCCGAGCTGCTCGCGTCATGCGCTCTTTACCCGCGCATTCCGATCCGGTAGGTGGCGTGGACTTCGTTCGCGATGGAACATTGAACGTGAGCTGTTCACACGACGGTCTGATTCGAATCTGGGATACTGCCACCGGGCAGTGCCTTCGAACGCTTGTCCACGAAGATAATGCCCCTGTAACCTCTGTCATCTTCTCGCCCAACGGGAAATACGTGTTGGCATGGACACTCGACTCGAGCGTCCGCCTGTGGAACTACATTGAGGGGAAAGGCAAGTGCGTGAAGACGTACCAGGGCCACATCAACAAGACTTACAGTCTGTCTGGTGCATTTGGTACATACGGGAGCGACCCGCCCCATGAATACGCTTTCGTTGCGTCGGGAAGCGAGAACGGCGATCTTATCTTCTGGGATGTGAGTTCCAAAAATGTACTACAGAGGATTGAGAATGGACATTCAGATGCCGTTTTAAGTGTGGATACGCATCCGACAGAGAAGTTGGTGGTGAGTGGGGGGCTGGATAAGACAGTACGAGTCTGGAGGGATACAACGAAGCCTCCGCAGGCTGCTGCGGAAATCATAGCTGTGGAGGCAGTAACCAACGGATATGATCCTGACGTTCTACCACCGAATCCCTTCGGAGACATTTGATTTCCCAGCGATCAATCCAAATACTATAAAGAAGTTTCGCCTTGAAGAGTGTGTCTATTATGAAGAATATATCGCACTGCGATACACTGCTATGTGATCAATCGCGAAGCCTTTGGCGTATGAATACAGTATATGTACAGGATATGAGGTGGATGCTGCTTGTGGTATATCAGACAGGAGAATACCACCATTTTTGCTCCCCAGGAAACGCCATTCTGCACCCACACCAATCGTACTGTTACAGCCGAAGTACCATCATCTTGCCTAAGATAAACCCCCCTCTACTCCGCTCTATTTTCTCCGCTTCATGACTTTTGTACACATCTCGATCAGGCCGTCTTTGGCGTCGCTTTCAGGAAAGAAGGCTATTGATTGGATGGCTTTGTCAACGTATTCTTGGGCGAGAGCTCGTGTTTGTTCGAGGCCTGTGCTTGAGGAAACAATCGCGCGAGCCTGCTAGGTCGTTAGTCAATTCTTCGCAGAAAAGATAAAACAAGGGAGGTCGAGCCAGTCATACCTTTTGCACATCACCCTCCTCGGAGAATTTCCTTCCAACCAATTTCCCTAGGGCCTTGTTCTCTTTCCACGCGAAAAGTAATGGCGCGGTAGCAAGGCCCAGTTCCAGATCAGCACCCGCGGGCTTTCCAAGTTCCTCCCCACTTATTGTATAATCCAGCATGTCGTCTACGAGCTGGAAGGCAAGGCCCAAATTCTTCCCATATTGATACGATGCTTCTACTACCTCTGGACTGCTCCCTCCTAGTATAGCTGCAGCTCTACAGGATTTTGAAATCAGTGACGCGGACTTGAGATAAGTCTTCTGTAGGTAGTATGTCAAAGTGTTCTCCGTCCAGACAGGGTTGCGCTCATCCGATGCTGTGTTTTTGAGCTGCATGAATTCACCCTCCACGAGATTGGCAATTACTGTTGCAAGCAGTTCCGTAACCTCGGGGTCTCGTAATCGAGCGAGCGCAACGGAAGCGCGACCTAATAGGAAGTCTCCAGCCAGCACTGCCATTTTGTTGCCGAACTCAATGTTAGCAGAAGGCGCAGAGCGGCGCGCTACCGAGTGATCTATCACGTCGTCATGAAGGAGCGAGGCGGTGTGAATCAGTTCCGTGATTTCGGCTAACCGGCGCTGTGATGGAAGGATATCCGAATCTTCGCTTCGATATGCCGTATCTTGAGCCAAGGAAGAAGCACGAGGATATGCAGCAGCATCGGGAGCAGATGGATTGTCATCTACGAGTATGTTCGGGTTCGTGAGAGGAGAATTGATGCTAAACGGGCTGGTTTCTCTGGCGGTTTTTGGAGTGAGCGCCGTAGCTCTGCTCATCAACAGCACCAGCATTGGCCGTACGTATTTTCCTTCGCTCTGTGTGTAATATTTTGAGACAGTGTCCAGCGTAGGGTGCCCTGAACCAAGCAATTGTCGTATGTTTTTGGTCAAAAACTTCATCTCTTTCGCTACGGTCCGGAAGGGATCGACCGATATGGGAGCATTTGGATCGGGCGCAGGAGCGTTGAAGATGGTTTTAGCGGCGGAGACAGCGGCAGCCCATGATGACTGGTTACGCCGCCTTGAGGGGTGATAGAGCGCTGTGTATCTTTGTATCGGCGTGTTCGTGTTATAGCATGATGGTGTGACGCGAGTCGAGGAACATCGCGGAATGCTCGTCGCGAGCCGTCTAGATTGGCTCGACATGGAGTTTTATCTCAATATTTGACTATTTCAGGAGCAATTGAACCTTCCTGGCGGGAACTAAGAATATAAAAGAGGACAAGTGACATGAAGGTTGACGAAAGTTTTGGGCCGGCGAGACCATATCATGACGCTAATGAAGCACGTGCCAAGACGATGGAGAGAACCGAGCCACCAGCAATAGCAATAGAAGCTGCCTTAATACCTTTAAAGCTCTCTGCACATACCGTATCTCTCACGATCACTTCTTTCCTCACGATGGTCTTACTAACAATGACCCCAACCATCGTGCGGGCGCTGAGAAGAGTTGAACAGCTGAAACCGCAGGAGTTCGCAAGTCTACAACTACCCTCCGAGCCCATCCTCGCAGATCCACAACCCGGCCATCCCATCTCCCATAGTCAACTCATTGACCTCTCGAAACTACTCAAGAAACATGCCTACGAAATCAACAGTACAGAGGATGTGACGGTTACAAACTCAGCTATCCGGCAAGACTCAGTCGAGCCGCTGAGTCAAACGCTAGTTGGAGAAGAAGTCGCAAAGTCGCAAAAGGCAAACGAAAACGTAGAGGAGAAAAGGGAAAAAATACCAACCACTCTCGATGCTCTCTTACGCGGCTCGACTATATACCAAGCTCCTCCGCCACCTAAGAAAGAGCCCACTCCCGAATATAAAGCTCTAATGGCGCGTCTTCGCGCTGAAGAGGAAGCTCGCGAATATGAGCGTATGCTGAATCCTAACACGCACAGCCATCTCCCAAAATCACAAACCTTTTCCCAGAGATTTCCAAATGCGCCATTCTCTCCGCCCAACTTCTCCATCGGCGCACATACCACGAGCGAAGAGGACGAGGAGGAGCTCTCGTACGAAGAAGTCCACCGCCAGATCATTCTCATCATCAACGTCCTAGTATCTGTCGTTGCATGTGCCGTATTTATATGGGTTGCAGCACGGCATTGGAGTGCGCCCAAAAGATTGGGTCTTAGTATGGGAGGAAGCGGTGCTGTAGCCATTGCAGAGGTGGTAGTGTACAGTGGCTATGTACGCAAAGCGGCCGAAGCCAAAAGGCTAGAGAAGAAAAAGCCCGAGGTTAAGGAGATAGTGGAGAGTTGGGTGATTGAGAAAAATGATGGATTGTCTAAAGAAGTTGGCTCCTCAAAGACTAAGAATAAGACTGAGGAGGGCGTAAGGTTTAGGAAAGGAAAGCATCGCTGAAAGAATATAATAAGCTATCGAGTAGCAATCAAACCCCGCAAACCAAGTAATAATGCCCCAAACACCTCGCCATGCAAATACATATCGCGAAAGTAGGTCAATCACCACTGGCTACTTCTTGCGCCTCCCCGCGACTCCTCCTGCTAACCTTCCCAGATTCGTCAAGCTTGCCCTGGCCCTATGCCCAGGAGGCTGCTGTCCAGCTACCCCCGGGGGTGGTCTATTCATCCCAGCAGGGGGTTGAGGACCCCGTCCCAGTCCCGCACTCTTGGGTGGCACCTCTGAAGGACCTTTCTCTTGAACAGGACTTGGCCCGACATCTTCTCCCATACTGGCCAGTCGTTGACTCTTTCTCGCCTTCTCTTGAGTGGATTTGAATTTGTCCAACAAGTCAATCCACTTAACACCGCCTTCTTCTCGGGCTTTCAATCGATTTGGACGCTCGAAGCTGGATACAGGGGCTCCCTGGGGTGCACTGGCCGAACCGGTCTCTGAGCTCTTCTGTCTCAAGTGGTTAAAGTTGGAAGTGGGGACGTACGTGCGAGGTGCCATATGCAGATAGCCAATTGCGGAGACGCTGTTCAGCCGGTTTTTCAAGGCGGCAAACGCAGAAGATTGTGGGAGAAGCATGAGAAGACCGTACAAGCATTTGTAGAGATGGGGATATCTCTCAGGCTCCAGGAGCTGCATGCGTAGGTCTAAATAGGTGTCAGCGGATATATATGAATCCTTCAAAGTTTCATACATGTAAAGACTGGTGATTCGAGCAGCTGGACCAGTTTATCGATTTGAATGAGCATGTTGACAGTCATTTCGAGGTCCGCACTAGTTGTGGTTAGATAGTGCTAAAGCACGAGAAACGAGCACATACAATATTTGGAGCAGATGATACGCTTGCTCGTACGCTTGAGCTAAAAGGCAAAGTGAGAAAGTGGCCACAGCATTGTGACACCACGACTTGAACAGAGACACGAAGAATGACTGCCCATCTTTTGAGTCGAGATTTCTAAGTCTTCTTCTCAAGTCGGCCAATTCTGGGGCGGTGATAAGGTTGTTGTTCAAATTTTGCACCATAATACTTGCAAATTCAACGTCCTATACTAGTCAGATGGTGAAGCATATGTCAATTGGTTATACTGCTCATACCTCGTCCTTTTCTAGACAATCAGCCATTGTTCGATATATGCGCTCCGCACTAAGGGTAACGCAAAGCTGACGGATAATGAGGTTTCCCCGTGTCTCGAGGAGTCGTCGGTCAGTACAGAAAAGTTTCAATAGATTGACCATGAACGAAGTGAAATAAGAGTCATCACTGTTCTTTGAAATCTGGGAAAGAAGTAACAGATCACGTGTAACCACTGCCTCGGATGGGTCAGACAGGGTCTTAAGAAGGGCGGGAAATGTCCCGTCTTCAACAGACAAAATCTGTGTATCCATGCTTAGTGAGTTTTTGGCGCAATAGGAAGAGTGCAAGCTTACCTTTCCAGGCGCAATCCTATGGAGCATTATCAACCATGCAATGGCTGCGACACGAGTTGCTTCGTGTTCGTTCAGGAATTGAAGTGTGAGAGCATTTACTGCCGCTTGATAGTCTAGCTCGGGAATGGGACGTGGTGAAGGACCCCGTTCTTCTGCTGGAGTAGGTGTTCTAGTGCCTACGGAACGCACATCTGTACGGTCTTGAATCACAGTCTTGAGTAGACGACTGGATAAGTTTGATTCTCGTCGCTCGATACCGGTTAGTTCTTTGCCTAAAGCCGAGAGAGAGTTGGGTAGCTGTATCGCTGCGCCTGTTGTACCATCTGATCGGCGATTTTCATCGGAAAGTGACATGATGTAGTCCATAGTGGACGCATTCACTTTGTTTGCCGCTTGGCGGACAGAGTCAAGGTCATGCGACATTCTTGGGAGAACATAAGTTAGGAGGCTGGGAACAAACGGCATGATGTCCTCAGGGCATATTTCGAAGAAACTGTCTATCCAACGTAGGGTCGTGAGTAAGATCTCGTGGTTCTCTTCTTCTGTAATGTGTTAGACGGTGCCAAAGGGTTAGAGCGATGGGTATACCTTTGTCACCATACGGAGCTCCCAAGAAGCTCACCAATATTTCCAGTATTTTGGGATGATCGACTTGGACATCCTGACCAGGAACCCAGTCACCATCACCACTGACTGATTTCTCGTCGTCGACAGCTACCGACCCGCTTTCGAAGCTTTCATCGTCCTTGTCATCTGTCGATTGACGCTGACCATGAGCAATGCTGCTACTATCAACTTCGCTCTCATCATCTGCTCTGCTCTGGAGGCTTGAGTTGGATTGCTTGAAATTTTCCTCGCCCTGACTCTTCTTGCTTTCGGCGATGCCACGCTTAATCCGCGCGATTTTCCTTATCTCGCTGATAAACCGATCCAAAGCCACCTGCGTAGCAGTATGCACGTCTTGGTTTTGGTCGCTAAGAAATTTGAAGAGACCGCCCAGAAATCGAGGGAGATATGCCACGAGTTCAAGATCAGGAATCGAGTCCAATAGCGTAATCCATGCAACGAGGAAGGTGCGAGTGTAGGGGCTTATAACATTGATTCGCTCTTCGAGGAGGGGCAGAAAGCGCTCGAGGGAGAACGCAGTGGGGTGTTCCTCCACAGGACTATCCTCATTGTCTCCGCCGCTATCGCCTTTCATTTCCGGGGAATGTAGAAGGGATACATAGGAGGCCGCAGATTCGGCCACGATGTCTTTGATCAATCGGTCGAGTAGTTCTGCACCATTTTTTACGGACAGCTCGGAATCAGCAGCGAGCTACAAGATCAAGATCAGCGTATGTTCATGTGCATTCAGTGCAGTAGGGAACAGGCAAGCATGAGGGCCGTACCTTGCAGAGTGCGTCGAAGACTTGGTTAAAGTATAATAATATTTCGCCCTTTGCAACTTTGGCAATGTTGTACATGCTCTCGCAAGCGTAGTATCGGACGCGAGCATCTTGATCGGAGAAGCAAGCTAGCACTGGAGGCACGATTTCTTCCAAATAGCGAGCGACTTCCTGTATGGACGGTCAGCACGCAACATTTACACCTGCAATGGGAATTCAGGAGCAGAAACATACCGGGCCCAAAGCTATGGAAGCGGCGGCTAGGCCAATGAGGCCGCCGTTTCGAGCATGAGGATGGTGGACGGCATAGGCATATTCGTGGCAGAGCTGGTGCACAATCTTCTGGATGCGGTCAAAGTCTCGTGCCGCGAGCGACTCGCGAATTAGTCCTTCGAGCTCGAGGGCACCACTTTTACGCTTGTCATAGAGTCTATCATTCAGAGCTTTGGTAATGTTGGCGTCCATGTTGAAGGCTGCGGAGACCCTCGCACATGGCGGAGTGGGAGGGGGCCGTTATCGCGTGAGAGTAAGCCGCAGCGCCATTCACAACGGGTAGGTCAGGCTCGGGGGAATTGACACGGGCGGCGATGGTGGGTGTAGAGGGCTTTGAATGTTGCGGTGGTGGTTGATGGTGCACGGTGTGAGGCTCCGAAAATTGGCTGGCTGGAACTGGTCTGCACGTCATTATACATGGATAGAGGAGGTAAACGAAGGAAAGGGCCCTGCACGGCCGGCGACAAGCGCTGAGACGTCAGCGATAGCCAGCGACAGCCAGCGACGTTAGTTACCGGTACGGTACGGTAAGGTACGGTACGGTACAATACGGTACCTTTGTACAATAATGGTCGTGTCCCACTTCCAGTTTCTTCTCCTTCTCTCCTTCCTGCTGCCAACTTGATCATGTTCTTTCTACTTGAGTGAACTGCCCATGTGGACCCTCTGCCTCATGTTTAGTTCCATATAGACTGCCATGACGCCGTGCGCCTCCAACATACAACACCTCCACCTCCCCAAGCCCACCCACGCTTCTCTCCAGCCACACCCCCTCAGCATGGCCATGCGCGCGGTGCGCTTGACCTCTGTAACTTGAACCACGCCCACCCTATCAGGCCTGTCTGACCCTCTCTCTCGCTCTCCGTTTGCGCCTGTTCAGGTGCGTCCAGGCGCTTGGGCATCATCCATGGACCAGCCCAAAATCGAGAGTGTACGACCCTCTCAATTCTCTCACCAGCCTGGAAACGACAACATGAAGCCCACCCCGAGTACTCCACTGACCGGTTTTCAGCATTGGGCTGTCGCCTTGTATGTCATGGTCTCAGCTATTCCTCCGCCATCCTTATACTGACACGTGACAGCGTTGTTTGCAATTTCAACGTAGATGTGGGTAGGTATATTATCCATTGGCTCGTACCACCCAAAGAGGCAAAGGTTGATCCTTAAATTATAGGACCGGAAATAGAAATCGTATACCCTCCAGATGTTCCGTTCGCACATGGCGACCTCAGCGCCATCTGCTTCAATAGCTTCCCTGAGCAACAGAACACCGAGACTCAGGATGACCTTGCCTTCAACTTCTCCATAACCAACAACTCGCCTGATATTGTTCTGAGTTGCCCTCGGGCCCCGTATGCAAGTCCACATACCTTCCACGGCTCCTGCATCTTCCGCCAGGAGTATGATGATACTATGAAGAGAAGCTTCAATCAGCGTACCTTGGTTCTAATCACGCATCACAATTTCCCTTCTTTCTACCATCGATTACTTCAACAAATGGTATCCGGAAATCATATTAGCGATCCAACCACGCTCGAGGCGGCTCACTCACAAATGACAGCATGGCCAGCACCCGCTCTAGGGAGGCAAGAGCTGCCCTTTATGGGCTCCATGCTCACTTTGGACATTGCTCCACATTCCGCCTTTCCACTTCAGGGGTTGGCAGGCCCTATACCACTAATCCACGAGAAACTGAATCAGATCTACGCCTACGAACCTCTTGGTTCATGGGATAGAATAATGCACTTCATGCCCTGCATTTCAGACCTTTATATCCTCTTCGAGAAATTGGTTCTATGTGAAAGCATTATAGTGATTGCAGAATCGCCTCAACTAGCGAGCGAAGCTGTGTCGTCTTTAGTGGATCTAGTCCGCCCAATACCCTACGCTGGCGTTGTGAAACCATACGCCACGATGCAGGCAGATTTCCGCAGTGTTGGCGTGGATGGAGGTACTCCGAATCCCTTCATCATTGGCATCACCAACCCCTTTCTTCTCAAGCGCATCGTCAGCGCTGTAGAAGCAACTCAACAAACACGCCCACACATACTCTATCTGCAGAGTTTCGACGGGCCTGTACCAGCCAAACGGCATCATTCCCTCCATCACAAATCTAGCCGGAATGTTCTCCTTAACCTACCCGGTGGTGGCATCGAAGCCCGTATGCCCTCTAAACGCTTCCTCAAATCTGATCATGACGTCATTTCCCACATTGAAACGCTCCTCAAGTCAGGAGATCAGACTCACGATATCAGCCCCTTGGTTCGTCGGCACTTTGCTGAACTCACAGCCCAGTTCCTTGCGCCCATCAATCGGTATCTTGCAGCAACAAACGGTCCCTCTCCTGGTGGTGGGCAGCGATATGCCAGCTTTTCCTCTTCCGACTTTATGCACAATCTAGGGAGGCATGGCACGAGTTTGAAAGTTCGGGGGCAAAGCCCCATGCATAAGCATCGCAACAGAGATGGGCTTTACGAGGGATTTTGCCAGTCACCAAACTTTTACTCGTGGCTTGACATGAAATTATCGTTGGAGAAAGAAGCCAGCGCGGGCTTGTTGGGCTCGGCAAGTTGAGAGTTGGCCCGTGGGGGCGTTCGTCTGGGTTCTTTGTTCAAAGTATCAAAGTCATGAACAGTGCAGCGGTGTCCGCATATAGCCACCTTTTTTTAACCATGGAGCTTTAAGGCATCGCTTATGTTACTTGTCTGTGAGAAAAGAACACTCTGAGCCCATGGATATCGCGTTCAACGTGTTTTTCTCTTGTAGACAAGTTGTTACAGAGTTTATTAGCAAAAGCAATGCCTTCAAGTTTTGTATTTAGGATAAGGTGTTCATTTTACGGACACTGTCGCATTGTTTGTCCGTACGATGATTATCCCAACTCGAACTGCTACAAGCGGGCGGTGGCAACTCAAGTGCGTTTGGTGGTATATACAGGATCATTGATTACTTATATAGATATTCAGTCAGAGCTTCTTCGACACTGGATGTCTTTGGGTTGGCTATGGATGATAATAACTTCTATTGAGAATAAACTATTATTACCTAATTATTGCACGGCTTGCTCATGGCCTGTCAAAAGGCCTGCAAATTGCAGATGCGTCAATTGATATGTGCTGCAGTACCCCAGCGGTAGGTTTGCGAAGAGTGGGCACTTAGGCGCGCCAAGAAATCGGGCAGACCTCACGCCTTTACGCATCGCTCCGAACGCGTACTGGAGGCCTCCCGAAACCCCACTACCCGTCATCCATCATATCATCCACATTGCACACCGTTGACCTTCGCTCTTTGAGTTTTTGAAGTTTTTCAAAAGAAGATCTGCGACGTAGGGGTGGTCCCTTTCATCACCAAGGAGAGGTCACTGGCCTCACGCTCACGTCGACAGCAATGAGCAACCCCCAGGCGCCACGAGCTCCTGCTCAGCAGGCGCAGACGCGACTTCTGAAAGCTGATGATGTACCGAAGCTCCAGCATCTGAACGATGATATGAAGCAGAAATACCGGCCCATTATACAAAATCTGTGGAGTATGATGCAACAGCATCCGCAAGGCAGTGAAGAGCACAATTCAAGTCGCAAGAAGCTTCACGAATGGTCTACTAGGCTCATCAACCAGGAGATGATGTACCGCAACCGATTGAAGACTGCGCAGCAACAGCAGCAGCAGCAGCAAAACCAAGGGCAGCCCAGTCAGTCTAACCAGCAGCCTGCCAATCCCACACCTGAGGAACAACAGCAACCTCCGAAGCCCCAGCCGGTACAGCAGCCTTCGAATGCTCCCCAAGGCGCGCGTCCTCCACAAGCGAATCCACAACCCGCAATCGATCCGGAAATTCTCAGACATGTTCAGGCATTTCAGTTTGCTTTACCGGTAGACGGTCCACAGGCAGGGACTCCGGCAGGTGATGCGAAGCTCAAGCAGGATCGGAACAGTTATGTTATGGCCTTGAACCGACAACAAAAAGCGACGCAGCGCATCAAGATTTTGAACAATATGATCCAACAGAAAGAGCAAGCCGGGCAGGATATCCCACCTGAGATTGCCACACAAAAGCAGAGTTTAGAAAAGGAATACAACAATACCAAAGAGTTTATCGATAACTTTAGGAAAAGGCACAACGAGAACAGGTCAGCGCAAGAGCAGCGACGCGCTCAACAAGGTCAAGCACAACAAACTCAACAGGCCCAGCAGGCCCAGCCCGCCGCCGCTCAGCAGCAACAACGGCAAACATCTCAGCCAAACATCAAGGAAGAACCTCAGGTCAAGGTTGAAGGTGGACAGCCGTCGCAGGGCCCTGCCGCACAGCAATTTGTGACGATGCACACGCAGCCCAATGCGCAAGCTCCACCCCCGATTATGACGCAGCAACAACCACCCCAGCAACAACAGCAATCTCAACCACAACCCCAAGCCATGCGACAACCCCCGATGCCTCACTTACAGCAAAACCAACCACAACCCCAGTTTGCGCAGCCTGGTCCGCCGCAAGGCCATCAGCAGCCGCAAAGACCACCCATCAACCCGCACCAGGCAAATTCTATGCCCCAAGTGCACCCTCAAAACAACTCCCCTCACCCACAATCCGCCACTTCCAATCCCGGCGGTCCTCCGGCGCCCCTCTCTCACCAAGCTGCAGTGAGCGCAGCACAACGCTCTTACTCTAATCAGGAAGCGCAGCGGACCAACACTCCTATACAAGGTGGCGCACAAGGAAATTTCCACACCCCCGGCAGTCGCGAGCGCGAACAACTGAACAACCCTAAAATGCCTATTCCACGTACCCTTCAAACTGCACCACCAACCCCGGTCGGTATGGGACAAGCGCGTCCGACCATGAGTGGTCCTACCAATGGTGCACCTGGCCCTATGGGCCAGCCCGTGATATCCAAGTTTCCACCATTCCAGCTCGAAGGCGAGAATGATCGTGTTCTCAGCAAACGCAAGCTAGACGAGCTCGTTCGACAGGTCACTGGCGGTTCGGAGGAAGCCCTTACCCCTGAAGTGGAAGAGGTGAGTCTTCGAGTCAGAATTATTGTGTTACTGCAAACAACTAATTTGTTTCTTAGGCGGTCCTCCAGCTTGCAGACGATTTCGTTGACACCGTTATCGGCAATGCATGCAAGCTATCCAAGCTTCGCGAGTCCTCACAGCTTGACGTTCGCGATATCCAGCTCGTCATTGAGCGCAACTACAACATCCGTATTCCGGGCTATTCCTCGGATGAAGTTCGCACCGTGCGCAGGCTTGTGCCAGCGCCGGGATGGACACAAAAGATGAATGCAGTGCAGGCAGCCAAGGTCATGGGTGGTAAGAACGACATCTAATGCAACCTGCTGTCGAGTTCTCTACGTGACTGAACGTGCTTGATCGGAGGATGAGACAACATGAAGGGAACTGTTTCCAATGGGTGGGCAAATTGATTGTGACCCGATCTCTTTGAGCCGCTACACAAATCGGGGTCCAAGAGCAGCTCTGGTGTATGGCGTTACAATGGGTATCAAGACTTTGGTGCATTATTGGTGTTTTGAGTTGCGGCAAATGCCTTATTTATCTCTTCGTATACCAAATCGTCTCCACTACCACTTGATGACAGAAGGGGGATATTTCTAGCAAAATCAACGAGGGAGCAAACATCAGTGCAATCCCTATGATAATATTATATCTTCCCAAATATAGACAGATGCCCCTCATGTGAATTTAGAGTTGTTCCTACTCGCCACCTTTACTACATGTGAATATGTGGGCAGGTGTTTTCCATCGTGATGTTCTCTTCTCTCAGTCGTTACTTCCGCATCGGTGAAAGTGGGCGAACATGGGCTGCAAATCGGCGGTTAATCGGCGACATGACCCGGGAAACTGCCCCGCTTTGCGTGATTGCATCAGCACTGACCTCAAGAGCCTCTTGCCTCTGGTAAAGGCCTAAAACGGAGAAGATAACAGCTTGCTTCCTCCATTATTTAGACGTAGTATATATAATTTTAAAGCCATGGAACTTCTATCTCATCTCACAAGAGATGAGAACTCAACATCCTCCGTGGCGCAATTGGCTAGCGCGTCTGACTGTTAATCAGGAGGTTCGTGGTTCGAGCCCACGCGGGGGAGTTTCATTTTTTTGCGTTGTGGGAAGTGTGAGGCTGACTTTTTGGACTGTGGGGTGGATGGTCGTGTGGGACGGGCCTAACCGCATGACACTTCACTTTACTGGCTGTCTATCTGTCACTCTTGTGCTTCTCTAGACTTTTTTTTTGGGCTATAAACATTTATGGATCTTCTCGCCTCAGATTTTACAGCAAATCGTTGTTCAATGTTCCTGCAACTAAGCAGGGTGGGTAATTTGAGGTGTGTGAGAGAAGATGTATGAACTAGTCCGAATTACACGGTCCACCAGGAAACAATTCTTTGCTGCTTAGAGCCCTCTTAGTATGAACGTACGCATGTGATGTTTTGTGATATCACTTTGAGAACGTGAACCTTGTCTAAGAGGCAACCATTTTTGCAGTGGTTCACTGTAGAACACAATCCACACCACAGCATATACAATTGGACTTTTCTGGTAGAATGGGCAAGTAGAATTAGTTCTAGAAACCCCAAAATCACTCTTTATCTTTCTCCAAGATCACAATCCCATAGGGATCCCGGTCCACCTCGCTCACAATCACTTCAAAATCATCCTCAGCTAAAGGTCCTTGTAGACTCTTATTCTCCGCTTCGTCCTCCCTTATCTTAGTCCATTCATCTACCACTGCCTCCTCCAACTGCGCTGCCAACACTTCACTCAAGAAGCCTCGCTCAGAGTTGCTGTGGAATAGATTAATCACTACTTGCCCCTTTTCTATCGCAGCGAGCGCCTCGTGATGGCTCATCTCGCCCGTGAAGATCAAATCGACGTCGAGATTCGACAGCAGAGAAGCGCCTGACCCTGCACATATGCCGGCTGAGCGAATATATATGTCGCCGATGGAGGTTGTTTGAGGGATGGCTATTGGGAAGCCTTTGGGGTTGTTGAGACCCTTGCCAATTCGGTCCAGCAGTTCAGGGAGATGCTGCGGTTCCGCAAACGTGACGACCCGTCCCATCCCTGCGCCAGGGTGCGATTCAAGCTCGGGTGACTGGGGTACAACGGGGCGGCGAGAATGTTCAACGCTCGACCTGTTAGGGGCGGACTGTTTGGGTGTGCGGAGATTTGTCTGGCTGGGATGATGATTAAGGGTGAACAAGGAGGGTCTGAGAGCTTTGGTGTCTTTTCCGGAAAATAGGTCATCGCTTTCTGCTTTCTGCTGAGCCTGTCCTTCAACTTCTTCTCCTAAACCTTCGGGTATCTGGCTTGTCTTCGTGCCAGTTATGATATCCGCAAGCCAGTCACCAAGTCCTCCGGGCGCAGCGTCCACGGCTGTATGCGGACTGTATACGCTTATTCCATGGCTTGCTAATCGAAGCAGCGTCTGTTGCTGGGAGTTTGCAAGGGTGAGGGACTTGAGGCCGCGAAAGATGATGGGGTGGTAAGCTATGATGATGGACGAGTTCAGTGCAATTGCTTCATCGGCGACTCCTTTGGTGAGGTCGATGGTGAGGAGGACATTGTTTGATTGCGGACGACCCGGCACGAATGGTGCTTCGAGTAGCAGGCCGGTGTTGTCCCACGAATTGTCTGCGAGGGCTTGCGGATAGAGCTTCCTCATTGCGTTGACGACCGCCCTGGAGAACGGCGCACATGTTGTCGTCGCATTCATAGCTACGAAACGTCTAATGGTAGGAGAAAACATAAAAGAAAAAGAAGGCGCACAGGGAAAGAAAAAAAAAAAGAAGCGACGACGGTCTAGCTCACAGGCGCGAAGAGCTACACGAAGCTTTCCGTGCAGCTCGGACCTCCGCATAAGCACATCCCCGCACGTCATCGCGGTCCCTCCATCTTATCTGATGAAAAGATAATCACCGCAAAAAGCATCCACTTTCCGCCCGTTCTTGGATGGACCCTCGCAACAAACTCTACAAGCAACTGGATAATCTTACCGTCGATCCCGACAGCAAAATGAGTGGCACAACGGATGCGGAGGCAACTCAGGCCGGAACTTCGAGCGGAGTCACGCCAGATGCCATCAAGGCGAAATTGGAGGAAAAACTAGGTGCTACACATGTAGAGATCGAAGACTTGAGTGGTATGTAAGAATGAGTGTTGCGCTCTTGAAAATGAGGCTACTGTCAAACTGAACGAGACCATGCCCCGTATATGCTATCCAGTGCCGACAAGCTGCTAACACCATACGTACTTCCAGGCGGTTGTGGGCAGATGTACGAGGCCATCATTGTATCACCCCAATTTGCGAAGAAAACGACACTTGCCAGGCATCGATTAGTCAACAGTTCTCTCAAGGATGAGATTGCGGCGATACATGCCTGGACGCCCAAATGCCACACGCCTGAAGAGTGGGAGAAGAAGAAACCGCAATAGAAGACTTCAATGGTTCTGAGGAACGCAATATACCCATGATTCACCATACGAGACGGAAATAGATTTGGATCGAGTAATATACGCGTATCAATAGGGTCGGCGGACTACTTCGGGATGTATTCAGCTGTGGTTCATCTGTATACGGAACCAACGACAGAGTCGAATCTTCAACTGCTTCGAGATACCAATCAATCAACACCATAACATTTCTTACAATGCACAACTCTTAATCAACTCAAATTTTCCACAAATATTGTTGTTCGTTCACCTATCGAAGGGTTCCTTATCTATATACCGAGCAATTGTTTGTATATTATTAATTCATGAGCGTAGTACCATATCAAACACTTCGCTATCAACATGTCAACAGCTAGCATGCATGATTCGTATCTCGGCAGTTACTACTTCCTGTCGCTGAGTTTATGCCAACAGGCCCCTGCCCTCGCCGATTGGAAAATCAGTGGGGAGCAGTCATTGGCAGTACGCTGCATATAAAAGTCGATGAACGGTGAAGCTTGACTTGCCATGTACGCTGGAAACAGACCGCCAACTGGGACTCTACCATCTAGTGGCCGGCTAATAACACCGTGAACAAGAGGATTGAAGTGTCTGCCGATGGTATGTACCGGGTAGGGTCGGCTTGTCCGAATACCACAACAGACACAAGAACGGAGAAAGAGAAAGTTCGATGATTGGTTTATTGCAATCTTTGCTATACCGATGGGCAACCCCGTACAATCCGGCTATCTACAGCTTATGATTACCGAGAATGATATGTTTTGGAGCATTTACCTATCCCATACAAGTGCATCATCACCTTCTTCCTAAACCTGATAAACTGCAGCAGCCCAAGATGAGATTACTCCCTGAACGAAACTGAAATTCACTAGCCCCAGCATTTTATATTCATGTCCTAACTTTCTGGTAATGAGGGTGGTCCCGCTATTTTCATGTATATTTTGAATGTTTTAAGGCTAGGTAGGGATACCTAGGTAGTGCTTCGGCATTAATATTTTCCCAAAAAGAATAAGCACATCCGCTTCTATTGAAACGATCCTGAATTTGGGCATGAGTTCCTCATCTTGATGGTGTCCTGCAATGAGACCAACCGGCCATGAAATTGTCGCACCGATTGTTCCCCACATTTCCAAGGTTACATATGCAAAGGGTTGCATTGACACCCTCTATTTATACGAAATCCATTCTCACCTAAGCTATGGCAGGAGAGCCGAAGAATCGGAGTACGCTACGTGTTCGAAAAGGGTCGTTCAAACAGGGAAACATCAAAGGGTTTTGATAACCATGGCATGCAGTGCCGATCTGCCCCCGCATCTATAGCCTCGATACACGCGTCTACACCCTAACACGCAGCAAATCGAAAGGCTGGAGCTATGGCTAGCTGAAAATTGTTGGGACGCGCCACGGTGTCCATACCTATGTGCCGATCACCATCTGGACCCTCTGGTAACCTAGCAAAAAAAAACATGACTGCAGGAAAACAACAAAGCCGGTTACCTTATTATAAGAGATGCTGTAGATCTGCGTTCGACATGACAATGATGTAATCTCCATCTCGGTATATGTTGGTAAAACATTACCATTGGTAATGAAGTGTCTTTCAGGTTCTACATGAAGTCCGGAACATGCAAACGGCACCGAAGTTTATCACGATGCTTGAGATCCGAGAATTCCATGGTGTTGTGGCGTCTTTCTCGGCCGATGCAAGGGTTTCTATTAGTGGAGTGATGCAAGGGTAACTAGGGAAAAGCGGGGAACGCTAAACATCACGCTGAAGTCAGAACGCGCATACACCGGCCGCCGTGGTCCACAATCTACTTGTAGGACCAAGTTTTTTTTATGGGACATGCTATCAAACGATAGTGGGGATGAAGCCATCAAACTGAATATTTTTTTTTCAAACAGGGGCAACTCGAGCATAAGCAATTTGACGAATTGGTAGTTTGATATTGATGAATTCGCTATCTAGAATGCCTCAACGCTCATGCCATTAGATATTGGTTGGGGTATTATAATATACATGACGGTCATTAGAGTCGTTCTGATTTGAGCACTTCATCTCAGAAACACGCCGTGCGCCAAGTGCCAGTCCAATACCACCTTCCATTAACACCATAAAGAAAGAAGAAAATATACAGTTAGTAGTACAATTGGTAGAATCAATCCCAGGACTTGTAAGACGGAATGTTGAAATCGAGATTGTGGGCAACGGACGAAGCAAACTCTCGATCAACGGCAGATCCGCTTGAGCGGCGTCGCCGTTGCTGCCGGATCTCGTGCTCGACGTCCATGAGACGTCCCTGAACCCATTGCCGGTATTTGCCGTCCGTGCGACAAGTGTTTGTGTTGAGAAGCTCCGTCAATGTGGCCTTGATCTCCTGATTGACCTCGGAAAGTTTGTGGGCATCCTCAATACCCGCAATATCAGTACCCGCAATACTGTGACGCTTGCTTGGACGGGCCGGGATTGGATTCGATGCCGTAGTCGTGTAAATGGAATCAGGCGACGATGGTGGAGTGAACAGTGGTCGGAAATATGTGGGCGATGATGAGCCAGTGGATTGTTGTTCCGGCGACATGTTTGCCATTGGGGTAGGTATGGGGAGGTTCATGGAAAGTCGACGATGTAGAACCTCTTGCTGCGACGATAGATACATGTACTTTTGCATAGAATCGTTCTGATGAACCTGTTAATTACGGTACATGTGTGGTGGCGAAGGGGGATGACTTACGCAACTCGACGAGTACCTCGGTGGAGGTGCCATCACTTTTTGATGGATATGTTTTGATTCAAAATGGGTAGCTGATGAATTGGGTAAATGTCCAATTGGTGAGTGTAGATGGAGAGTGAAGGTCTGATGCGGCAGGCGGCGATTTATATTCGCTCAGACAGTCGAATGATTATCGGTACGAAACAAAGTTTAGTAGTCGGTATGTGTTCCTAGCGTTGTTTTCGCAGGCGGGGTCGAGCTGTAACTTGCGGCGCTATCAGGCGATGGTCTGGTGAGGCGGTGCTTGAAGAGTGGTTTCGATGGTTGCAGACAGAAGGCACCAGGGGCCCTTTTAAGTCAACTTTATGGATCAATGAAGATGGACATTCCACTGTACCGATGCGGTTATGACGACTACCCATAATCAGCCTCGTGGATGGATCCGTCTTTGATCAACAGTTACATGACCATTGTTGGTCGCTGGGGCCTCCAAGGAGCTGGGCTGTATACACACAAATGCTTCTGATTGGATGTTGCGGCGCACCAAACCGCCAAAGGCATAACGTCACTCCATGCTTCATCGCGATCGTGTTATCAGACATTTTTTGTACCTGCAGCCACCCTACAAGAGGCCTAGAAAAAGGACTTTCGTGTCATTTGCGCCTAGTCTTATCTCCTTTTCAGCCCTCACGTCGTATCTTCCTCCTATCCTGTGCGACCCTTTGGTTTCATGGACTTGAGGCCAAAATTCTTCAGTGTGAGACAGAATTACTGACGCATGATCGAAATATGACGTTTCCCAAAATCATATTACTTTACATACACAACGACCCCAATTTCCCCATTATGTCAAATCTGACCCGCGGCGCCGAATCCCACGTCACTTTCATCCTTGCTCACCACACAGGACCCGCTGGAGATGACTCGAAATAGCCTCTCAAAACCTGTGGCTTCGATGGATCATGAGCCTTGTCGCACACGTTGTCTCCCAAGCCCCTCCCACTGTTCCCTGCCGTCACCGCCACATCGGCGATGCAAGAAAACAGAAATCAGTTTCCCATCTGCTGTTCGTCGATGGGTTTCACTTCTCCCATCACACACGGTCCAGCTCGTATAAGCGGAAGGGATCGTCGCTTTTGTGACGTTTCCCCTGGGCCCTTGTACAGAAGGCATTCTAGAAACCCTATCAAAATGTACCGGCGCATGCCACATGGACATCGGGAAAACGCTGTGTTTCTTTTGTCGATGCGCGCATGTCTTCATCATCCTGGCTAAGCAAGACACCACGCTCGAAAGCCAGGGGGTAGGAAGTCGCACGTCACTTAGCGTTATTATGCGAATAGCGTGCCAAATATTCGGTGTGTTCATCTTTCACACGGAAGAACCCGAGCACGTTAGTGGAAATCTAATTCTTTCGAGACCCTGCTGGAGCCGCGGTTCTGGGTTCTGGTACAATCTCTCTTTGCGAACGATGCTAGGACTACCCGACTGTTAATGAAATAAAGTTTTGGCAGGTTGTCTTGTGGTTGTAATTCATATTTTAAGTGGTTGTTAAACTGGGACAAAACGATGAAAAATAGAAGGCATTCTTGCTGATGAACCACTAGTGTGTTTTGAAGCCTTGTTCACGACTTTCATTTACTAGCGAAGACCACGGAGAAACTTGAGCACTTTAGTCAAGAGTCTGGTATTCATTCGAGGTTGTATTAGCGAAGCCGAGATCCGAGTACAAACCTTTCGAAACCGCATGTCATACTACCGTCGTCGATACCTATCTCCGTGGCATGGTATATGATATGCCGTTGTTTCTTCGTTGCTCCCTCCGACTATCAACGATGATATAGATGTGATGAATTTGGCCCGAGGACTGGAATTTTGCCGTCGATTACAATTCACTCCAAACTCCAGAAAACCAGCGAATTTTTTACTATCTTAGACGATCGGTCGAGCGTCACTGTACTAGCCGATCATCATCAGCGAATCCCACATAGGATGAGCTACCGCGGACGATAACTGGAACTCAAGTGGTTAATTGCGGTAGTTGGTCGCCTTCCAAATCTGGGTTTCATTGCGTCTATACTATATTGATGAACCCCCGTCTACAACCAAATTCTGGCCGGTGACGCTTTTACTCAATACCAATGTTCGAACTTGATCTGCAACATCTTCGACCGTGGCGAGCCGTTTCAATTTCGTATTGTTGACCGCAGCCTCCCTCTTGCTCTGGGGAAACTTCATTCCCCATTCAGTCAGGAGCATACCAGGGCTCACACTATTCACTCTAATCTTGGGCGCCAAGATGACTGCCAGACTTTTGGCAAGGTGAATTTGCGCCGCTTTGGTGACGGCATAGGGAAGGCTGGAGCCGGAGGGTTTTACGCCAGCAACGCTTGCTGTAGATATAAAGGTCCCTTCGTTTTCCGACAGTGCGTCTTTCGCCGCATATGCCAACCAGAGATGCGTCTTTACGTTCATGACGAAGCATTTATCCCAGTCGTCCTCGTTTACGCCTTCGTCAATGTTCAAGAAGGTTGTCATGCGAGTCCAACCTGCATTTGATACAACCACGTCTAATCGACCCATAGTCTTGATGGATTCTTTTACAAGTTCTTCAACCGAAGGTTTGGATGAAACATCGGCCTGAAGAAGGTGAAAGCGAGGGGTGGTGGGTGAGGAATGGGTAGAAGGAATGTTGTTTAATTCTCGGACCAGTTCCTCCGCACGAGTTTTGTTGGAAGAGTAGTTCACCACCTATAGTACGTTAGCCAAATATTTGCTCAAGACATAAATATTGTTGGGGTGTAACTGAACCACGCGGAAGTCGGGGGCGAGCACACGAGCAATCTGAGCTCCGAGACCAGCAGAGCTGGCTGTAATCAAGGCGACTTTCTGGACGGACATTGTTGTTTTTGTTTCCCAAAATTCAAATTGAAACCTCAAGACAGATATGAACATGTAGTTGTTGATTTACGGTTGATATAGCCCACATGATGAGTGGGGTAACCGTTCCGTCGCGGAAACTACTCCGGAATGGTTCCGCATAACCTCCACATTATTTTTATCAAGCAATTCTACATCATTTGTGTGCGGAAGCTGGGGAGATCTACTCCTTACATTACAACCTTCTTTTCTAAGGCGCACTTCATTGATCATTGTTCCTGAGGCGTTGCTTCTTTGCGAATATCTCCCAGTTCATACCTACCTAGGCACTTGGAAATACGCAAAATCACCTGTTCCTCCAACGTACTACATATTCCGGACCCAATATACATACAGAAATATTTTCTGGGGGGTCTACAGTGAGGGGTTTCACGAATAGAAACAATTCAAAACTCGCATTTGAACACTAAGCAGTGTATCGCAATATAAAGCGAGCTTGCTGCAAACAACGACCCGGATACCTGGCTCCAGTCTATGGAGCTCTTGTTGGCCAACAATTGAGAGGAACCGAGTATTTTCCAGCTGTTTTCGTCTCGTTTCGCACTTATCTAGGTACAATGTTCATTATTGTGTAACATGCCTCTTATTCAGTTATCCTTTGTTGTTTTTGGCTAACCATCTTTTCCTCCGCGATCCTAATGGATGTCGATGCGCTCGCTAAGACAATCCGGAAAAGTCAAAAGGAGAGAGAAGCAAATAAAGAACAACCAAACAGTGACTGCACAACTTCTCCTGAAAACCAACCAGAACTGTCTTCGTGCTTCTTTTTCGGACATACGAGTATGCATGCATGTACCTGCATATCGAGGGGCCGAAACAGCTATTATGTACACACCGCACGCGACAACTTGCCTTACAATTGGCCCAGTACCTCGTTTGACACTGGCACTCAACCCATCCCGTAGGATTCAAATCAATTCAAAACACGACAGAGAACGACAAGGCTAGCCAAAGCAGAGAATTTAAGAGATGGAATGAGCGATACATTAAGTCCAATGTCCGTCTGCAGTTGGCTTGCGTCAAAAATGCGCCACATCATGGAATAGGAGGAAGCTTCATCCTAAAAACGGACCCGAGTTCGTAACTTATACTCGAAGAGGTAGCATCACAGCTTACGCCAACTATCACTCCAAGAAACGTATCGGCCGAAAAAGAGAGAGATCAAGATAGCCTGACGACTGCACAACTCTATAATGTTCTAAGGAGGCCGAAACAAAATAGTGCAATGTTGGCTCGAATCTGCACAAGCAGCATGTGATCGCGGAGCAACTCTGGTCCCTGACTATTGACAGCCCTTTTTGTGTAACATTTAGTGATACAGTACGGTGGCCCTGCGCGCCTTTTTGTGTATCCAAGTTAGCCTGTTTTTTTTGGTTTATGATTTTGGTTTTGGGTCCATCATCTCG